>LS486537.1:7938-28711 GCA_900490705.1 Pristionchus arcanus
ACCATTCAACTTTTAATCTTGAAAATTCTAAAATAACGGACCCTTCTTCTTTTTTCCGGACCCTTCAACTTTTTTCCGGACCATTCTTCTTTTTTCCGGACCCTTCTACTTTTTTACGGACCCTTGTATCTCCCACGGACCCCTCAACCAGAACAGAGCCAAATCTTCTATGTCAGGAAGCACCTTTGGTCGAAGTAACAGCTCAGAAAACTGGAGAGGAATCTTCCACCAAATCGACCGTGAGTGCTAGGGTTAAAGGCCTTGTTATAAATAACAAAACATAGAAAAACACAGAGTTTTTACAGAAAGCACCCACTGACGATGGCGCCGTAAATAGAGATGAACTTCCAAAGACAAACAGCAGAAGGAAGAGAGGTGAATGTCGGATTCATAAATACGATTTATATGGTACTTGGGTGCCTACGACCTAATGGACCAGCATATATTTTTTGTCATGTGTATTCAATTTCAGAGACCGGTTCAAACAATTTGAATAGCCTCATCACTGTGGAAAGAGACGGTGCAAAGGAGACATTCACGCTTGCTCTGGAGGGTGTTCGATACCAGATAATCATTGAAAAAATTGAAAAGAAACAAACAATTGTTCCGACTGATCCCAATCTAGATGACACTCAAGGCGACGGCTCAGATGACGATATCGTATCCGAGGTAAAGAATTTACGGTATTTATTGTCATCAAATTTTCTATGTCAGAACGGCGATGAGAAAAAAGAAGACACCACTGGAACTGGGTCCACTTCCGAGGTGAGTAATTATCACGAGATTACGATAACCTAGTTCTATGATAGAATAACGACAAGCTAAAGATTGCTAATGCAGCTGGTAATGGAACCAATCCTGAGGCAAATCTCGTCAGATTATAGTAACCTAGTTCAATGTCAGAGTTTCCCTACTCCCAAACAGCTGCCTCTGGAGGGTGGCAGCGACTCTGAGGTGTCAACTGAGGCTCCCGTTACTGGAAAAGGCAGTGATAATGTCACCAAATCGACGGTGGCTGCCTGAGTTGAGCAAATCATTTCCAACTTTAATCGATAAAGTATTGAAATTGATTAGTTATATTTGCGTTTCGCATAATTACACAATTACTATTCTAAGGTTTTCACAGTGACAAAAGCATAGGTTATCAGGAAACTTGCTAATATTGGCAAACAATATTGAACCATGGATTTGATTAGAATTAGAATTTGATGAGTAGATAGCAAAAGGGAAAGTAAATGCTAACTACTTTCGTGCGTAAAATGGGGGGGGGGTGAAATTTTCGAAGTGCTTCCGACAAAAAAAGAACGAATCGGGAGACGTTTTCTGTGAATTTGTCCAGATTTGATCGTAAAAGACATGTATTCGAATTTGTATTGGAAGATCAGGCCAGAGGATTAGCTCGTTCTATTGTTTCAAAAACAACATCGAACAGAAAATGTAATATAAAATTTGAGGACATCTACTAATTTTTAATCCTTATTTGAACTATGAACTCAATCACAATTTACTATTCTTCGATATGAATCATCAACCGTAACCGAAAATTGTGAATGCGACTCTGCACATCAAATCTCTCGACTCCATTAATCATATCCTCTGATTTCGTCGGTTGCTCAATTTTTTTCTTATTTCTCGACCATGGATGATCGGGATCCCCCTCTGCACTACACCAGTGCAGTCTATCTTGTTTTAAGAGAGTCTCGAGAGCCGTAAGTTGTTGAATTATATGTCTAGTTTTTCAAAGTATATATTTATTGGCTATTGGTTTCTTTGAAAAGATCAGAACCTCAGGACTGAATTGGCACTGGTTTAGCAGTAGACATGATGTGGAGACACGGATTCATTTTATCTTGAATCTATTTTATCTCAGATTGCCATGTGTGGTAATCCATCGTCGTGTTCTCAATCGTTATCCGCATCTTCATGCCAACAATCTCCTCTTTGGAGAGATCGAACGATTCTTGCAAACGTACTCTTGCTCCCTCTTCCACTCATTTGTCATCGGCAACCTTTGTAAGTCCTAATCAGGCCTGAAACTTCTTGCGTTTCTCATTCCGAAAGGCTCCTTCTCAGTGCGAGAGAGCATGAAGTAAAATGAGAAATGCGGTACATTTTTAACACCACTTGTCCAAATCATCTTCAAATAGTATTACTCGATCTCGATGTATCGACCATTTGCAGCCAACGCAGTATCATACGCTCTCAATTCCGAGTACGATCATATCACAATCGATCAGACAACTGGGCAGCTCAATGGCTTCGGCAGGGTGAATTTCCTACATCATTTAATTTTCATCCCCAATGTTATTTCACATGTAGGTCACTAATCAATCGTTTTTAGGGAACTGGTGCAGTCCCCGATCTTATGGACCTTCGTTTGTGATGAATTGAGAGAGACTTCGATGATTCTTCTGTATTTTCAGTGTAACGAGCAATATTTTCAGATTGTGTAAAGCAATCGAGTATAAATATTAAGTTAAACATTTGTAATTATTTAATCACATAATGCACAATCAACTAATCCTCGATATGAATCATAACCAAAATGTTTGAATGCAACCCTGCACATCAAATCAAATGTCTCTTGACTCGATTAATCATACCATCTCGTACTGTTGTTGCTCTCTTTCTCAACCATGAGTGAACGCCGGGCTCCTCTTCACTTCACCAGTGCGGTTTATGTGGTTTTGAGGAAGTCTAGAAAGCCGTAAGTTTTAAGTCAATTTATAGTTTTTATAGTGCATATTTACTGAAAGTAGTTCCTAACAAGAGATTAGGTCGGTCTGATTCGTTTTCCTCCGTGGCAATGAATGCCTTTCTTCAAATGTGCTATTTTTCAGCCTTTCATGCATGGAAATATTCCGCAATGTGATCACTCGCTATCCCCATCTCATGAACAGTGGGAGTCTCGTTGGCGATATTCGAAGATTTCTTCGTACTTCTTTATTCATTGCAGAAGGAGACCCTAGTAAGCTCTTTGTCATCACCCAAATACTCGGAAATCACAAAATAGGGTTAGCTTGGCAATAAATGTCTCTCATTTCTCACGCGCGCTCTCTCTCTTCAATCTGACCGTCGAGGGACGAGCGCGAAAGAATAGACCATTACTTGCGAAGCCATCCCTAGCACAAATTCAACCTCGATTTATCGGTTACATCAAACTCAGCCACTGTTTTGATGTACATTCTCAATCCGGAATATGACCATTTCACAATCGATCGAATGACTGGACTGATCAATGGACTCGATCAAGTTAGTGAAGTGGAATAAATTGAATCAACTGAATCATTCCACATCTAGGTGCTGAATTAGGTGCTTAATTAATCGTTTAAGGGATCTGGCGAATTCTCCGACTTTACGGAACTCCGTTAGTGAAGAACTGATTAGGAGTGGCATATTTATGATTCATCTATTCCTCGTCGCAAGTAGCGTACTATTGTTAAGTATACCAGCAGTAAACCTCTACCAGCAAAGTGGACATTTGAAAATAAAGTACATCGATTAAAATATTTTTCTTATCACTGTAAACCAAAGTTTAGCATTCAACCCATATTATCTAACGAAATCGTCATCTCGGTCACAATCTCTGTCGAAAACAAGCGTTTGCTGCAGCTTTTTACCGCCCTACATTTTTGCTTTCAGAAATGTGGGCGAATGCGTCAGTTGTATCTCTTTTCTCCGTTTTCTGAGTAGTATTCCAATGCCTGTCAATTTAACCACTCTAATTTTTGAGGATCCGAATGGTCATTCTTCTAGTGGCCCTTATCATCCTCATGATGCTCATTTTGGTTGCGGTGAGCTTCAGCTTAATAAACGCTAGTTATGAGATACAGTTATCGAAACTCCTACTTTCTCAGCTTTTATATCATTATTTCGAATAGTAAATAGATCAGAACGGTTCAGACAATAAAGTTAAGAACGAGATCAAACAAGAAAGGATGGGGATTCATTTGCAGGCATGCTGCAATTGGCTCATCACGCAATTGACTTCTTTGAATTGTTTCATGACCGAAAGTAGTCCAATTGTCTGAGCTACACTGAGATCCAGCATCATCAACATGTTTAATGAAATAATTCAAAATATTTATTGTGGTTTTTCACATGATTCTAATAAAATTATATTATTTTTCTCCATACGATCATGCATTCACATTCGAAGCCATTTTTGGCTTGAAGTGATTTCACGCTGGATTCAAGAAAGTTGAATAACGGGAGAGTTTTACTTTCATGTTTTACAAACACATAACACGACTGAACAAGATATTTTCCCGATAAATCGTCATTTCAATCTCAATGCTAGTCGAAAACACGTTTTTGCTATATATTTTTAGAGTCCTACAATTTTTTTCCGTTCCTCGAGGAAAAGATGGAGGCGTATTCGTCAGCTTTTCTCCGCCTATTCACTCAAAATTGATCGCGTTTCAAAGTCTCTCTGTTTTCGAGAATCAAAATGACCATTCTTCTTTTTGCTCTCATCATCATTATGCTGTGTATTTTCATTGCGGTGAGCTTCAGTATTATTTTGATACTCTGAGTATGTGATAACAATTATCGAAACGAATTCTGCCTGGGATAGCTTTCATCATTCCGGGATAGCTTTCAAATGCTAGGAAATATATTGAAAATTCTGTTCAATTGCAGGCATGCTATAATTGGTCGTATTTAATTGATGGAGTTGAAGAAATCGATGAACGTTCTGATGAATTTCACGTACGTAAGTCACGAAATTGGAAACTAACGGAGAATATACGCAAAAGATTTTCATGGCATATTTTCAAACATTGGTATTCACTGTTTCTTCAATCAGTTCAACAAGCATATTCACTTTCAGGAGTAGCTCTACGCACAATCGTCACATCTTTGAATTCTCCCTTGACCAAGAACAGTTCAATTGTCTGAGATGTACATGTTCGATCATTACACATACGCTGAATAAACTATGTGTGTCCCACTGTAGAATCACTTTCTTTCGCTCACTATTTCTAATCTTTTTTCGTCTGGCGTAACTATATT
Organism: Pristionchus arcanus; assembly: GCA_900490705.1. NCBI lineage: Eukaryota > Metazoa > Nematoda > Chromadorea > Rhabditida > Neodiplogasteridae > Pristionchus > Pristionchus arcanus. The sequence continues at coordinate 12,952 of LS486537.1, forward strand.
TCACAAGTTCAAGCACTTGTAATTGAAAGATATAATAGAGAAGTGACGAAAAAAACGATTTCACACATCACAAGAATTTAATGTCGACTTTATATATGTCTGTCTGATAGCACAACGTCTATAGTTGATGGGAATAATTTGTTGGCGATCGAGAATATTGTTGCGGGATTACGGGTGATCTACTACCGTAATGCGCTGTTTAAATATAAGAGATGGTTGTTGCACTGTATTCTTATCTGAAACATTAAATTGAAGAAGAAAGAATTTTTAGCGAAGAAATTTCAGAGACGTTGAATTTAATCAGGTAGACTATACAAGGGTTTAAAGAATGAGGAAGGAATTGTTGGCAATAAAATATCAGGAGAGTGATGATTGAGTAAAAATTGTGTTATTGTGTAAAATTTATCTAAATCTCTACAATAGAGTACTCATTTGTTGCCGTCCTTCGATTCATGAGTAGCAGCGTCGCTGGCCTGGAATTTCGAAGAAATTATACAGAAATTGGTCAACCTTTTTTTAGTAGTTCCATATTTTTTTGTTCCTTTGAGGTGGTTCCATAAATCTGGTATAATATGCATCGCTTAGAAAAGTCTCAGCGTGCGAAATTTGCAAAGGCTTGTTTAATTTGTCGCAAAATGTCAGTTTGTTCTACAGAGACATTGCTTTTAATGCTGGTTTTGAAACTAGGATTAAATTGGATCAGACTGGGTTTGCCTTCACATGGTGCAGTATCAAACAAGAGTCATACTGCACTCGGGATTCCAACTCGAGTATTTGCAGGCCGGAACACACTCGACGGCTCTATGTCGTCCTAACTGTGGAATTTTTTAAAATATATTATCATTACCTCTTTCTTTATCGTTTTATCACACAGATCATCATTCGTTCCTTCTTCCTCTTCAATTTCTTCTTCAGGGCCGAAAACAACAGCGATGAGACGGCCCATTTCAGTCGAGATTCTCTCAATTCAAAACGGATGTTTGTCGGTGTGTGGGCAGTCGCTGAGTAATAAATGGAAAAAGCGTCCACACGCATACCCAAAATCGAGTGCTTTCGAGACATCATAGATAAAATTGCATTAATTTACTCAAGATTTTTCATCAAACGAGCACAATTATAAAAAAAAGTAATTCGTTGCCTATTACGGATAAGTCCGAACATGCAATGGATCCTACCGGACAAAGTCTCTGTATCGTGATTGTTCACCCGTTGTCACTACCCTGGTTCTAGTTTGATTACTCTAACCTGGATCTCACGATGAAGTTTCATATTCTGCGTCTGGAGATTGTCCATAATATCCACATGATTATCCACCCTGCGATTCTTAGTTCAAGTTGAAAGCACCGTAATCGCAGTATAAATCGCTTACTTGTCATTGAACTGAACCTCGGCCTCTTCGAAAGTGTCCTTCATTTGACGAATTATCGCTAAACACTCAAAATATGTCTTTAGCACGAGAATATTCTAACAAATTTCCATTCTGGCAAGAAGAAACGTGCAAACTCAGGGTAAAAGTAAAAGGAAAAGATATGAAGAGCCTTCTCACTCACTCTGACTGAACCCCATTGTCGGTTTATGGGTCAGTGCTCTTACTGGAAAGGAATCTGAAGTCACTGCTTCTCGACTAGAGAATGGGGTCAGTTACTCCTTCCGCTCTCCTTCTCAACGAAAGGAGAGATAGAGCGCGTGCAGAATTATGATTTTTTTTGTCATTTCCTCACTTAAAAGTGTAACTCGCTTCACTGATTTCAGTTCAGCCCCTAGATTTTTCGGAACATAGAACAAAAGTTTCTTCCCTAAAAACGTGCTAAAAAGTAACCAATGCAGCTTTTATGGGATTTCATATATTGTGTCAAAATAGATTCTCAAGATATCTTGCTGAGAATCTATTTAGACCACTAAATGATTAGCAGCAACTGAAAAAAATCAAATGAACTAAGGAAGGTGGAAAATGAAAATACCTATCTATTGACCCCTTCCACACTTATTTACGCTCTAGCCTTCAGTGGTGATATTTTAATTGATATGGTCACAAAAGTTCAGGTTATCTCAATTTCAAAGGCTCCAATCACACTGATCCGAGAGCAAGCACGCAAAGTGAAGAGTATTGTTTTGCCTAGCCGTCCCATCTCAAAGGACAAATGGTTGGATCAGTGCCAACCTCAAATAAGAGCAAAGTGGCCTACTGTTACTACTGAAAGAGATAATGCGTGAACATATCGAATCTATTGAATCTTCTTGCCTACTTCCTGAAAAATAATCGTATGAACCTTTCCCTAGGAAATGCCGACTGAGGTTATTTAGGCAGCAATATTCCCTGCCTTGGCCGGCGGTCCTTCTCCACTCGCCAAGCTAGCTTGTTCAGCAATCGGCTCTGCGTGTTAGGAAAATGCTTTAAAATTATTTTTAATATTATATTTGTTTATTATAGTGTTACGGACATAGTTATGCGATAGAAGTGGGATAAACAATGCGATAAAAGTGGTTCGAATAATGCCGGCCACCGGTAGGATCGTAACTAGGGCTGTCCGAGTGAAGAATCCGTCTCTTCATTCCGCGTGCTCTCTCACCGGTCAGAGTGACGAGAGAGTACGCGGAATGAAGAGACGCATTCTTCACCCTGACAGCCCTAATCGTAACTTAGTGTCGAACGGGGATTGTTGTCTAGTTAAAACAGTGTTTACCATGGAGTGACTTGTCTTTGGGGTGTATGTCAAATTATATTTCGAAAGCGAGATGCAGATCAGTCAACGATTTGGTGTTCTAGCTGATGTGGGATTTATGGCCAATCAATAGTTCGAAGAATGACACAAATGGAACAAATAAGTGTGTATTTTGGGTCAATTAGTAGTGCAGGAGGAGAGAAAAAGTCGATTGTCAATGAAATTCGTGTGAAAATAGTTGAATGTGTTTGAAATGAGTTCAATCTCGTCCATAGTGGATTGGTCGGTCCTCGATTTCGAGATCAACAGTCGCCGCGTGGTCGCCCTGTAATATTTTTGGTTAAAACGCCTTAATTATTTTTTTGAATTTATTGATTTTCCCTGTTCATCTTGCCTCTTCGTCAAATATACAAGAAAAACAAAACCTCTCTGCTGCCAATCATTTCATGTATCACTACGCATCTCAATTTTCGTTGGCTATAAAACACATAAAGATCAACAATTGTAAATGTGTATTATCAAAACGTTGCATTCCCTTACCTTCTGCTTGTGGCTTCCCCAGGCGAATGCGATGGCTGCAAGGATGCAAGTAACTGCCACTCCTAGTGCGAGATACGCCGAATATCCATACTTCTTCTTCGCATCGAAGTCAAATGCGTCGAACTGAAAGAGAACTACAGTAAACATTTCATTTAGGAAGTCTTCCTTCCTGTCTTCCTGTTAGCAGTTTCTCTACTTATTTAACTCTCAGCGTCCGAAATTTGATTACAATTATACCACTATGTCATTTAGCATAATGAAGCTTCCGTAACTTCGGTCTATGAGTTCAAATAATCCTTCCCATACGTCTCTTCCTATACGCGCCTGTCACGATCTTACTCAGCAGCGCTACTGTAGGTTGGTAATTAACGATTCGACTGATTATGATGTTTATTGCCGATATACTTACTGAATTCTTCTCGAGAATATCTGTTCTCCATTCGTCAACTGATTGCGACACGATCTCCACTGTTGAGTACACACAGACTCCTGCCAAACGAGAGATTAAGGCCCCGATTGTTGAACGTCAGAGGTATATGTAAATGCGAATCCACTTCAAGCGATTGATTTTACAGTAATACAACAACGCTAGATGGGATTCACCGGTAAGGCCGGAAGTTAGATGGACTACAATGTTATGTCAAAATGATAGGCCAATCTACTCACCAGTTATGACATACATGAAGGCGCAGAGACGCTTGTAGACGAAACGATGCTCGGAGAAAGTATAGAGAGCGAGGGCATTAGTGCCGAGAAGGAGACAGATGGAGATGGCACCAAGGGCCGCCTGGGCACGATGGAAATCTGGAAATGACTTTCATAACTTAATTTCAAGGTAGGACGCCATGATGAAGACCTAGCAGTTCTTTCCATTATATTAGTGATATTGTTCCCGAATAGACTTGGTGATGTGGCTTGATTTACGAAAAATTTGCTTTCAGTTTCCTTTACAAGCTCGGTAATTCCCTATTTCTTTACATCAGTCCTCAAGAGAGAAGAGGTTCCCTTGATCGACCGCCTAAACTCAGGAGAACAGTCCAGCACAATGCCCCTTTCTCAAGTTGCACTGATATCACATTTTTAAAATGATCTGATGGTAATTGCATTCCTACTAAAATATTCCGCGCGGCAAACGCGTTGGCTCCGCCCTTTTTCACTTATTTTTTCGCGATTTCCGCCTATATTCACTTGTTTTCCTTAGTTTTTAATGATAAAACTGGATTTCTGGGATGGTTTTACGCTCGTCAAGCATCAATTATATACTTAATGCTTAATTTTAAGCGCGGTCATAGTTTAATAGCAATTTCGTTACGCGCGGAACAATAAACAACTTCGCGTAAAAATGTGATACTCAAACTGATCTTCTATCTATTCCCCCAAACAACCGGTCGCGGTGTCAGCAACAAAGTCTCTTTCCCTTGGATTATTTCTCCAATTCTTGGATATTTTGAATCTCACGGGTTTGAATCACATCACTCCCCTTGATTGATCTCACTAGATTCATCGATGTCTCGATCAATCTTCCCTCGCCCTCTCAATCAAACATGTTAGTGGATCCAGCCCACGTGCTATCACAACAAATCACAATGAGTGAGTGAGGCGGAATTACACTTCCCTCCCCCCTCCTTCTCGAGGGAACTTATGAATAATTGCAGTCATCTCGCATGAATGTGTGAGAGAGAGACTCATTGTGTGTAATAACCGACGCAGAGTCTTCTTTCTCCCCTCTCTATTACTCAAGAAGATGAGAAATCTGACGGATGCTACTTCCCATGACCACAAAACAGACCTCATGTGAGAATACATCTAGGAGTATCACCCACGCTAAAACGGAGAGAATGGTGAGGCTACAGCCCGCGTCAACTTACAAAATCAATAAATGACCATCTTGAAAAAAGTAATGGATTTCTGATATCAGCGCCCAGAAAGCGACGCCCATAAATTCTGTATTCTGGTTACTTCCCGCTCACTTTTTTGATAAGCCTGAAATTCAGCCTACTTCATTGCATTCTCACGAAATTGATCTAATGCACTCCTGATCAAAACAAAAAGTAATTCAGTACAAATCTCAACAAGTCCCTCAGAAAGTCTAGACATCCAAAGGACAAGCTCATTAACCGGCGCATTCGTTGAAAAAGAGAGCTCGTTCAGTCTGTTTTTCAGGAGCAGAAGTGGCAATTCTCGCTCTAATGACTTTGTTCCGAAATTTACGACCGCATCAACAGAGCCAGAAGAAGAATGCCGATCGCAACTTCACAATCGGTTATACTCCGAGACCCGTGTTTCCAATATCTGTAGGGAAAAGATATCGTACGTCTCAGTGAAGCATCGGCCAAACGGAGCACTGACTCGGGAGGAGCGGGGAAGTGAGGGATCCAGTCGGCTGGAAATACGGCATCAGCATGGTTCGGAAACTTACGAAACGATTACAGTAACCAGCCTTCAGTGAAACAAAGTACTGACATTATAGGTAGATTTGGGTTACTATCCTCACTGGGAAGTTTACGACTTCAAAAATCGAGATGCCCATCGGACATGTAAAGACTTGGGCCATCTCTTCATTTGATGTCGTAGACTCATCCCCCTATTCACTCACTGTAGATGGCAGTGTCATTCTGTCTCGTTCTCCACTCTCCCCACGTGCCCAACTTGACATGAACCTGGAAGTGAAATCGGATAGAGGGAAGAAGAAGGAAAGGAAGAAGTCAACCTCGTAAAATGAGGTAATTAGCCCCCCTCGGCAACAACTGCTAGTGCAGTGGATGCTAGATACTACTGATCACTGATATCACATTTTGACGCAAAGTTATTTATTGTTCCGCGCGTAACGAAATTGCTATTAAACTATGACCGCGCTTAAAATTAAGCATTAAATATATAACTGATGCTTGACGACCGTAAAACCATCTCAGAAATCCCGTTTTATTATTAAAAACTAAGGAAAACAACTGAAAATAGGCGGAAATCGCGAAAAACGAAGTGAAGCTAACGCGATTGCCGCGCGGAATATTTTAGTAGGAATGCAATTACCATCGTATCATTTTAAAAATGTGATATATAGTCATGGCTCATTATTCATAGTTTTGTCCACTATATACGGTCCATCAACCTAGTTTAGTCCGTTTTCTCGATTTACTGGTACTATTCAATATTCTACGACATTATTAATGATGTAAACAGGGACAATTGAACTGACCTTCTCATTGTCGATATTCACAAAATCGATGATGCACCACGAGCAAGTGGCCAGAGCGATAATCAGCGGAATTACGGCCAGCTACAAAGATCAAAGATCAATTGGAGATATTTTCAAAATACGTCACAGCCCCGTCAGACCAGATCAACAATTTGCGTTGATCGGCAATTTGTCATAAGAGTTCTCCCGGAAGAAGTGAAAAACGATCAACAGGACTCGACAAATTGATCAATACTTCGCCCCTAGAGCATAGTTTTCTGGGGATGATCAATTGATCAACCAATGAACCATTCTCATTTCAATAAATGCTGAGACCTCAGCGCTGGTACTTGAGGATATTGTAGACGAGGTCAACCAATCGAGTGTAAGATCAAAGATCACTCACCCAAGCGAGGACCGTCGTGACGGCCATGAATCGCCGCTGGCACACGACCGCCTGGTAGCTCTGCATGTTGAGGATCTGGGATCCCCTCATCTCGACCGTCTTGTCGAGCAACTGCATTCTCCTCTCTCTATGCACTCTCTCGCTCCCTCTGCTCGTCTGAACTCTCCTCTATTCCCCTCGTCTCTCGTCTTCGTCTGACTCCGCCCTCCTCACAGCAGTGCACTCTGAGGCGGAAGGAGGGGCTGGAATGAGGTAGAGGCGTATTTTCGAGGTGATCAAGAGGTGAAATCGGAGGAGACGAACGGGATAACGCGAATAACAAGGCAGATATGAACAGTTAGAGCAAAAACAGCGGGGAGGAGCGGGCCGAAAATCGTGTTGTGTTGGGCAGGAACAAGCGAGTCCCATTTCACCCCTTCTAGTCTCTTCCTTGGCCAATTCTTCCTTAACCCCCGACGCGACGAGCTAAACAAAGGCGTATTTTTGAGTTATGAACTGACTTCCTCTATTCGGAAGAAGAGTTTGGAAAGTTCGAGAATACTTCTGCCTGTGAGGAAGCCTGCGCTAGTAAAAAAATGGTAAAGGTGTATCCACGTCAAGCAATTTTACAGTCGTAAGACAACTCTAGGTGGGACCCACTGGTAAGGCCAGCTGTTAGGCGGACTACATACCCTGATGTCCAATGCTTTCTAGGGTAGCATAGCCTTTCGCAACCGATGAAAAAACCACGCTAGTGGACCCAGCCTATTTTGCACCGAATCCATTTCATTCGGAGACAATAAAAGATAGATGCGCATAAGTGCTTGAGGTGAAGGAACGCCGAGAGTGCTTATTGCCTTTATGTGGGACTGTCGCGAATCCTAATTCATTTGTATAACGCTGAAAATCTGCAGCGAGAGATCTCTACGCACCTCGGATAGCCACTGACGATGCAATGGCTCTCCCTGTATCACCTTCAACAGCTTCGCAAAGTCAATTCAATCACAACTCCCGAGTTGCGTCGGGCAAAAACAGTAAATATTCGCCGATAAAGTCAGCGATTGTAGCACCGCGCGGCTCTACAATGCATTGGCGGAGACTGAAAACTTCTTCTTCGCTCGGCGAGAAAAAACAATCAGTGCCCATATTTTGCCGATTTATCCCCTCTGTCCTTGCCTCGGGGCGTGACACATTTATGGCAGTTGGAACAGGCAGCGTAAACAAACTCGATGAGAACCGTCAAATGAGTTTTTACATGAACAGTTCCCGTCCGTGGAAAACAAACTGCAACCCGGGATGACGGATCGTCTGTTGATGATTAGACTGGGAGAAATAACTGCTGAGACGCGCCTGCAACCTAATGTTATCTTAACGATCGTGTCTCTGCTACGCGTCCCTCTAAATAACATTGCAAACGGCCCCTGAAATACACGGGAAAATTGCTGATTTAATTTAATTGTTTTTTTTTGAAGTTTTTTAAAAAAAATTTTCGAGTCTTATAGAGGGATAGCGAACAAAAGGACGATCAGAAACGAGGATCTCATTGGTTCAGCACCTGTTTAGTATGCGACTTCTCCTTCAATTTCTATGTTTCCCTACTCGGCAATAACTCGTCAATGACAACTCAGAATATAATGGTTTCCAATTCCTACACAATTCTCAATATGATTCACGATACATGATACGCGAAAACACCTGTTACACTTCGGCCGAATCGCGGGAAAAGCCAAGTAGTACTACCTAGTCATCGAAATGTGTGAGAGGGATGTCGCGTCTCTTTGAGTCGTATAGAGAGATAGTGAACAAAAGGACAAACAGAAACGAGGATTTCCCTGCTTCTATAGACAGTGATGGATATCCCTCCCTCGCACCCTTCCCGAGAGAGAGAGGGATAGAGGGAGAGAGAGAAAGAAGGAGGAAGAAGCACGGATTGTGTACGGTTCCCACGTGAAGTGTGCTTTCCCGTGGCTTCAACCCGAGGACAACCGTGGAAAACAACTCGAGAAGGCAGATTACTGGGAAGTAGCACTACTTTAGTGCGGAATAACCTGAGTCTCTCCATTTCACACTGACACTGCACTGTCTAAGAGAGCTCTTATTCGTAGTGAAGAATGTTGTTCGCTTACTACTCGTGAGAATGGGAAAAGGGACGCTATCGGGACAATAAGTATTGGGCTGGCAATTAATAGGATAAAGGAAATCTAAAAGGAACTGGCTTCTAATTCGGATGAAGGAGGAAAGTGCAAAGGGGCCAGTGACCTTCCCTCCCTCCTTTTCAAACGTCAAAAATATTGAATCTGTCAAACTCGAGATGCGACAGCGATGATCTGATTGAGAACTAACTGTTTGTAGAATGCGAGGATTAGACAATAAAACCGAGAAAAAATGCCTTCCAAACAGGGCTGGCAAAAATTTAACGATCGCTCATGTCACAATGCTCTTTTGCCGATATGATACAGCGAGATAGTATTTTGAATCTGTTAATTTTGCTTCCAACCCGCACTTGGCACGAGTGGAGGCGCCTAACCGAGGTTAGTCTCACGTGATTTGAGATGGGAAGTGGAAGTGGAAAACCGAGAGAGAGAATGCAGGGTTTCAGGCACGCTAAGACCCGATTAGATGTCACGAAGAAGGACGGAAGGGCGAAATAATGTAGCAAAAGCTGAGGGACACACGATAGTGAGAAGATGTCATGTCGAAAATTGTCCTTAGTCTGACGAAAGGAGAAAAAGGAAATTTAAGCGTTTTTCATTTCATCAGTGCTCATGTTACGTGAACAAATGGACGAATCAAAGAAAGAAAAAGCCCCACGGGAATTCAGATAACGGCAGGAAGGAAGAAGAAAGACAGAAATGAAAGGAAGGGCGGCAAATGAAACGGAAAGTGGCCAAGAATCAGTCGAGATAAGACAGAAAAAGAAGGGGCGAAGGATGGAGGGAGAGGGAAGGAGAGAGGGAGGGAGAGAGAGGAGGGAGAGAGGGAGAACGAGAGAGGAGGGAGAGAGAGAGGGGAGAGAGAGAGAGGAGGGAGAGAGGGGGAACGAGAGAGGAGGGAGAGAGGGAGGGAGAGAGAGGAGGGAGAGAGGGAAGGAGAGAGGGAGGAAGGGAGAGAGGGAGAGAGAGGACTGACAAGTGGGATGAGACTAGAGTGACTACTATCTCTTCCTCTCTCACTGGATAGGGAGCGGGAAGAGATGAGAGAGGCTTGCGCAACAGTCGACAGTTGGCTAGAAAGTCAGTCCCGAGTACCGAGGGATATTGGATGACCGGGGGAGAAGGGAGGGAGAGGGAGGGAGAGGGAGGGAGAGGGAGGGAGAGGGAGGGAGAGGGAGGGAGAGGGAGGGAGAGGGAGGGAGAGGGAGGGAGAGGGAGGGAGAGGGAGGGAGAGGGAGGGAGAGGGAGGGTATGAGGGAGAGGGAGAGGGAGAGGAGGGGAGAGAGAGGGAAGGAGGGGGTAGGGAGAGGAGGAAAGAAGGAGGAAGAGGTAGAAGTGCACAGATGATAGTCCTCTCGAGGGACCGATTGTTGAGACTTGAGAGGGAGGAAGAAAGAAGGGCGATGTATGGAGGAAGGAAGCACTTTCAGGTCGAATATTCGAGGAGGGAAGGAAACTTACATCGATAGAAGATTCGAAAAAAGCGGTACTCTTCATTCTTGAAAATGTAAAAAAAACGGCAAGCGTTTTTGAGTTTTTTTGTTCAGGAAACAAGAGAATTGACTACTTTCCAACAAGAAAGGGCCCATCAAATGGAAAACGAGTGAAATGTCACTTGCTATCGGGCTAGTAGGAAATGAGAAGTGCTCCGGCATGAAACAAGCCTGTCTGAATAGCCAATGAGTCCCATAATTTCATTGCCGCCTCTAGAAGCGAGAGGCATGATAGGAGTGTGTCACGAGACACTACTAGTAGGGAAGCAACGGAAATGTTAATGGAAGGAGACGGATAGCGACTGACCATTCCCACTACAAATCTGCCTGCTTCTTCTTGCCTAGTTGAGACAATGGAGGATGAGTGAGAGGCCGGGGAGAGGGAGAGTCTCGAGGGTCAGAGGCGGGAGGAGGGAAGGAGAGGGGACCGCGCAGTTGGGCATTACAACAGCTGATTGGTGAGGAGACGGAAGGAAGGAAGGGAGGAGTGGTGGGGGAGTAGATCAAAAACAGATTTGGCAGCCAGTAAACTGCCCCCAACGTTTACATCTTGCGACCACAAGGCTCCTTTCCTTCCTCTCAGTTCTCTCCGTAGCAGCTTGTCTCTATCAGAATGCCTGCTTTCTCAGTCCATCTGACCTATGAGATAGCAGGAGGGAATGAGAGAGCAGAAAAGGAAAGAATGAACCACATGTCACGTCTCCCCGTGCAATCAGTCAACTGAAGCGAGAGAAATTATGAAAGCGGAGCTTAGTAGCGTAAAAGAAGGAAAAAAGGAACAATGCGGGCAACTTCCGGAGAGGAAAGTTGATTACGCCATGCTCTTCCCTGCCAAAAAAAACTAACCAAATCCATTTGCAAAACAATCCCTCGAGTGGCACTCTGGCTAATTCGATTCACCGGTAGTAGTACTATTGCTAAAGGAATCACTTTGGTTGATGGAACGGAAATTCGGGAGCTTCCGTATCGAGAGTGGAAAGCACGGGACTTTCACCCTACACACTTCCAAAACACGCCCGATCCACTTAGCATGACTGTTACATGCTGTTTGCGAATGGAAACTACGCTATGCCCAATGGGAAAAGTGCTTATCGTAATGAGATCTGGCAGTAAATGAGCTCGCGCGAAATTTATTATGAATGGAGTAATTAAATGCTCCCTAACTGCCCATTTTAATGGGTTGAGGCACGAAAGGAGAAAAATAGAGGATGAAAACTCGAGAAAAGTGAGCTATAGTGCGACGGCACACGTGGTAATCAAGTGAGTCTCTGGAGAGTCAGAGAGAGCGAGAGAGCAGGGGAAAAGAGAGAATGTAGAGTCGCCGATGAATGAATGTTTAGAGGAGGTTGTGAAAGAATGTATGAGAGCGCTGGTCAGATGAGGCGAGAGATTAGGGAGATCGAGGAGAGGCAGAGAAGGAAAGGAGACGGGGAAATGGGATCTCGCGAGAAGAGACACATCTTCAAAGATCAAGAGTGTCTCTGGAATCTGGTGGTATCTGAGTAAATATATATTGTGAGAATTGACTCTCCCTCTCTAGACAACCATCTTAACGATGAAGGATGAAGGAAAGTTAAATTGGGAATTGAGATCGATCTTATTTATGGTGATGATGACAGCAATATTTCGAAATAAAATTAACTTTTTATCACAGCTGCAGCAGAGTGTTGGTCAGAGAGACTAGGCAAGAAGGAAGGGAAGAATGGGATCTCGCGAGAAGAGGTAGATCTTCAAAGATCGACAAAATGAATGGCTTTGGAATCTGATGCGATCTGAGCAAATATATGTTGTGAGAATTGACTCTCCCTCTCTAGATAATCAACAACTTTTGATGTAACGATGGTAATGATATAAATAATCCAGAACTTTTTTCTTGTAACTATGGCTATGGCTACAACTATGGCTGAAATGATGAACAAACTGTATATTCAACTCGATGTTTTTTCTCGTTACTCTGTCCATACACGGTCCTCGGCAAATAGAGTGCCTTATCGACACTGGGCCACACGCTCACGCGATAGAGAAGACTGGAGGAATTGTGATCCACGCGGCCCGCCCACTGAATAGGATCTACTAAGTAACTAAGTAAGTAACTCTGTCCGTTGAGAGAGTACCGAAAATGAAGAGACGGATTCTTCGACTTGACAGTACAGTGTGTGAATAGTGTTCACACCAGCTCCCTGGGGGCCATCTTCAATACCTTTACGCAGTCCGAGGTTGCAGTACATACAGTGGAGAGCATAGTGAAGCTCTAGTTGTTATGGGCAAGAAATGCGATTTGTTTGGTCATAATTCCACCGTTCACCCGACTTCAGATCAGGGCTGTGCAAAAAAGTAACCTTACTACATCACCATCATTCATCGTTTGGATGCAATTGATAGCCGAGGCTTGGACTAGTTCAAACGGCCATAGTTGATCACTTAAGCTTACTTTCACATTTGACTTCGATAACCCCTATTTAGTTTACGTGAGTAGATATTGAATGTTCTGAGTACTTCTTCCAATAGAGATACTGGGAAATTCGTCGAATCTCCCTGGCGAAATTGAACCCCACTGTTTCATCCTAATTGGGACTTCAACTTCACGTCTCTAATTGAACACTCTCCTGCCTCTCCTCATTTAGCAGGGTCTCTCGAATCCCCTCTCCGGCTAGAGAGCTGGATGACACGAGAAAGTCGGACCTGTTTGTCTCTAATTGCAAGAGCCGCCGATGCGCGCAAAATTATTTGTTTCACGCGCGGTAGCCAAGAAACCAAAGCTATGACGTAGGTCCAAGCATTATTCGCTTATCTATATGCTAAGGATGGTCAGACCAAGGAATGCCGTCCTCTTTCACTATAGCTCCACTACGACTCGTTAGAGATTGCGCGAAATGAATAGACCGCTCTTATTGAATTTCGTATTCATTGAGTTCATCTACATATTCTGATTGCCCTCGGCGCGGAAACCTATTGTGTACGAATCGAAATGCGGGTTAATGGGTCTAGTGATGACAAGGTACGGTATCTGGCACCTGTCAGTTCACATTTCCGTACAATCGCTTTCGTGTCTCACCACTTCACCTCTGCCTCCCCCCACACTCTCAACAATTTTGTCCTCAATCCCTCTACGCACTCTCTTCATACTTCCTCGTCTTATGGTATCTTATCCTCTTCCTTTATTAACTCTGCGCCCCTTTCAATTTGTAATGCCGTGTCATCTCTATGCACATTTCCATACGCATCGGAAATGAAGAAACTCTCCACACTTGCCTTGATCTATCCTAACTCTGACCCTTAGAGTAGGGAGACCGACAGAGTAATCCATCCTTTTCAATGATGATGTGTCTCACTTTCCAATCTCGATTATTACCCGCCTCGACCTGAAGAGTCTCAGTCCGATCTATTCTTCCACACTTTCAGTCTGTCTCACTTTCGACTCTCGGTCTCGTCATTCACAATGGGTGTCTATTAATCTCGAAACCCTTCTATTCTTGCTTCCCGCTTTTAGCCATTCAACACATCGGGCGAAAAGACGATTGACACCCGCAATTTCATCGGCGAGTGCCAAATCACTGGCTTTCCCGTAGGCGAAATGATACTCTTCTCCCTTTCCTCGCTTCCAAATGCGTTCGAAAGCTTTCGTGCGTGATTTTCACGAGGATCCAAAATCAAAAGTTTGCTCAATCCCCTCAATTGGGTATTTTCGGAAGTATATTCGATTAGCAGAGCTCTGCACTAGTCGCCCCATTAGGAGGACTGAAGGGATCATCTTTATTCGTAATTGGAAATATGATAGACCCCCGCTTGTTGCGAGGCTAATGTGCAATCGCACCCTCAGCATCCTATGCTTGCGCTCTCGAATGCCTTCCGCAACTAATTGTTGGCATGTCAATGCGCTAGGTGGCTTCGAAAATGACAAAGTAGCCCTATACTCGGTTCCATAAGTGTCCAAGCCGCCGGATATCCCAATTTTCATCATGTATTTCACCATGTCTTGCTTCCGCAACTGAGCTGATAGCAGTGGCCGCCAGCTTTGGGCAAGCTTGGCCGGGCGATCACCACAAATACTAGCGTCTGCTACTAAAATAGTACAAGTGCGCGACTGAGAGTGGGCGGAAATCGCTTGACGTCAAAGCCCATGATATTCTCGTTATTCCTCCACCTCTTCACACCTGTCAGCTCGCTCAACTCATCCTTTTTCTCCTTTACAATTCCCCCCTGGGCGGGGATTATCTCTTACTATCGTGCTCCTTTATCGGTCAACTAGAGCTCATTTGTATAACGACCGGCACTCTCATTTCTCTGATTCACTCATAGCTGGAGCAGCGAGATACCACATGAATGAGAGAGGCGTGTTTTCCATTATCCATCCATAAACTTCTCATCCGTTGTCATCTCATCCTCGATCTCACGGGATTCAATCCTGCTTTTGTCATTAACCATAACACTATGTCAGAGCATACCAAACTCAAATTTTCATTGAAAACATTTTTTCGACATGTTTTCGCTTCTTAGAAGCCCTCAATCAGCTGACCTTTTCCCAATCGTACTATTGTCGAGTGGTCATTAGGCCAATCAGTGTTGGATGACTTGATAATTGGCGATCGTTCCAACTTCTCCACCTTTCAAGCACTATTTCCTCTATCGTTTCATGGCCCTCAACACCATTTCCCGTGATCATTAGCCAATAATCAACTTAACGATAATCACCTATCTCGCGCCTGACTTCTGCGCACTTGTCAGCCAAAGGAGGAGGCAGCGGAAGTAATACGGTAAATTAGCTATACCTGGATCTACCTTGCTCGTTTAAGAGACCGGATCAGTAATAATGGAGGACCCCCCGGACACGTTCCTACCGAATTTGGATTCAGATGCCCATACTCTAGTGTTAGGAGGGTCTAGGCCCCACATTACATTTACAGGCCATTATTCCCTTTTTCGCCGTTCAGGGTACGAGAAAAGTGATTAAATGGTGAAAATGGTCGAAAAATCTTAATTTCTCTACCCGATAAGTTAGAATCAATTTCTCTTTTGCAATGTACTAGAGGTGCCCAGACACTGTAAAATATGAGATAAAGTTGAATTTCGATCGACTGCAAAACCAATAGTTTGATATGCATTTTCAAGTTTCTCAAGAAAGTCTCCAACTTTTGGAGTTTCGGCCTAAAGCCAATATGCACATCGTGTTGCCGGATGACTCCTGAGTCGATATTACTGCAAATGATTTAGATTGGTTTTACCACTAACATGGTTTTATCGCTTTGAATGTTCCGGACTGCATGAACCCATCCTAGTAAATTCAGTCCTAGCCTTGATTTCCCAAAGCATTATGAAAATACTGCTCTAATAGAATTCTCACACCATCTTCT
>LS486537.1:29166-167894 GCA_900490705.1 Pristionchus arcanus
ATGCTTTGGGAAATCAAGGCTAGGACTGAATTTACTGGGATGGGTTCATGCAGTCCGGAACATTCAAAGCGATAAAACCATGTTCGTGGTAAAACCAATCTAAATCATTTGCAGTAATATCGACTCAGGAGTCATCCGGCAACACGATGTGCATATTGGCTTTAGGCCGAAACTCCAAAAGTTGGAGACTTTCTTGAGAAACGTGAAAATGCAAGTCAAACTATCGGTTTTGCAGTCGATCGAAATTCAACTTTATCTCATATTTTACAGTGTCTGGGCACCTCTAGTACATTGCAAAAGAGAAATTGACTCTAACTTATCGGGTAGAGAAATTAAGATTTTTTGACCATTTTCACCATTTAATCACTTTTCTCGTACCCTGAACGGCGAAAAAGGGAATAATGGCCTGTAAATGTAATGTGGGGCCTAGACCCTCCTAACACTAGAGTATGGGCATCTGAATCCAAATTCGGTAGGAGCGTGTCCGGGGGAGGGCGAATTCGCTACATTTTTACCGAGCAGCTCTCTTAACTCACTTCTTCACTAGATAGTAGCAGCAAACTTAAAGAGCATTACGGTATCGGCGTCACTCGATAATTCGTGTATATTCTCGATTCGTCTCGTGGGGAAACTTGATTATTGCTCACTTGCTCAACGCACTTCCCTCCGCTATTTTCGAAACATGATTGCGCTTCCCATCCAATTTTTGCGGTCATTTACCCCCACCTCCATTACTCTCGGCGCCAATTATTACCCAACCTCGAGCATAGGAAAGAGGGGCGGGGAGTGCGGTAGCTCCGCCCCTTATTTTGAAATCCCGGGCGAAATCGTAAGAAGTAATCGGAGGTTTGGCTCGAGGAGAACGGCTGCTCCGCCCTCTTTTCATTCTTCCTCAATCATTCCTTCGGCCTAGTTGTTTGCTATTTTTTTAGGCTACGGTAGTGCCTTCACGACTTATTTCCTGACTTATTCCTGACTTATTTCCAAGGGGCGAATTAAGTAACCGTAACCTCGCGATACTGTGGTTAATAATCAATGCATTGTAGACCTACCGTCGTGCGTCGTTGCTCTCAGAAAGCTCCCTTCGAAACTCTACAATGCCCAACGTCTGCTCTTCCCTGTAAGTTCAATCATTCACTACTTTTCTTTGCATTACCGCCCTAGGTCGGTGCTCCATTTTATTGACGAAACATTTCTGAGTTTCGAATTGACCCCCTCTCGATTTTCACATTTCTGCCTGTGTTGTGCTGCAGAAATGCATCAAACACTCCATGCCTGCGCTCTCCAGAAATACGAATCTCGTTAGTGAAAAAAGATCAAAGCCGCGCACTAGGCGATTTCCTTTCAAAATAGGCGCTGGCAATATCCGGGAGACGGCCGAATGGGAAAGGGAGTTGGGCACCGTGGGCGGTAGACGAGAATAGGAAATTAGATTATGGATAGAGCGCCGCCCATTTCCCGTGAAGTGCGATGCTGGCTCACTATCAAAGCTTTTCCGAGCGCGAGTTACTCTCAAGCGATAACGACCTGAGGAGGAATCTCATGCGTTTAGAGATAGTTATGCTTTTATTTAAAAAAACACACTTGCACGCATTATACTTCATGGTTCGACTATTCTAGAGCTTGTCTGATTACGGTAACTGACTTATGTCTACCGTGCCTACCGTATATTTCGCTTGTAGTGGCGCTCCCACACTAATCTGTTTTAGCTGCGTATCATCCAGCGTGCTTCTTGCGTTCCTACTGTAAATGCAAATGATATTCGTCTTAAGCATACTATTAGCATCTAGACGCAGTAACCAAATACTCTATACCCAAAAGTATACACTACCGTATTTCTACAGTAGCCCAATATAATGTGGCCTTATATCATTCATAAGTATGTCTGCCTATCATATTTACCTACAGTACAGTAATGAAAATATTCGATCTCCTTCTAGTCGTTCGATGTTCTCGTGCTCTTCATGCACTTCATCGACTGCCGCTGCAACTGCTGCGGCTGAGCAGGAGGAGCAGAAGAAGAAACTGCTCGAGGCTGAGGTACGCGGGATGTGATACGTTGAATTGTCGCTGTCAATCGTCTTATCACCTCCATAGCTGAAATGCTAAAAGCGCGGAAGCAGAATATGAGGGTTTCGAGATTAAAAGGCGCCCATGGTAAGTGACGAAACGGTAAACGGCGGAGATACTTGCGATTACCAACCCACTCCAAATGTATCTCACCCTTAGATGAGCTCTATTAACGATACCCAACCTGAAGCTGATTCCGTAGATTCGTATTGAGAACAGATAACACCTAGTCACAAGAGTGGTTGTTGACAGCTGCTTTTTGCGTTTCTTGACGAAGCCATTATAGTTCTTGTGTTCTCATTGCTTTTTGTGTAATTGCACTTGAGTGCCTGTGCTGTTCATATGTTTTCATTTTACAGTGTGGTGAATGAATACGTTTGTAGCAACGCGTGTGACAGTTGCATAAGTCATTTTATTATGGTTAAATCAATAATTAGATAGGAAGGGCGGTGCTCCAGCATTCGCTGTCACACTTGAGATTGGTCTGCCAGTCGACCTTCTTGATGCAGCAAATCCACAGTTGAGCATTGGGGATTCCGTCAGAGGGGATGCATCCAGTATAGCCAGGCTTGGCCTTGCAATTAGCAATGCACTTGCGGAAGCAAGTTCTGTTGAACTTTAGGAAGCTGCAAGAGAATCGAATATTATTGGAAGAAGTATCATTAGGCATACTTCTCATTGCAATAGCAGTAGGGAGTGAGCCCCAGGATGGTTCCCTGACAGAAATCCTCGCAAGGAGTGAGGGAATAGGCAGTGAAAGCACAGGCAAGGAGAGCAACCAGAGTAAACTGATTCTGAAGGAATGAATATCGATTGATTGAAAAAGTTGAAGAAACTTACCATGGTGATTCGAGAATCGGATGGTTAGTGCTCTCGCTTCCAACCATTGTATACCGGGAAAAATGCTGTCAGTCCACGTTGCCAACAATGTCTCGCTGAGATCTCAACAATGGAATGAAACTTCCCCAAGTCTCCTACTGCGAATTTTTATTAAATTTGGCACAAACCGTTCCTGATGTTACGAATGTAGGAGGAATATGTTACGTAAATACGAACCCGATGTTTCGTTGCATGGTATTGATAATATTAAAGTGAGAAAAGGTCTGATACTGTGAATATACGATAGGCCCACTTTAAACAGGGATACGGCATAACAATACTGTGAATATACATTACAGCAATCATATCAACCTATCCTAATGTTCGTAACCGATAGAAATACATATGCTCGGTTTCTGTAGGGTGTACTGTGATCGGCAATTTTTGATTATCCGCCGCAACCTAACTAAATGCCTTCCGTATCCCTATAGTTATCCAGAAAAAAATCATGAGTAAGTATTCTTACAGTAACCGAATACAGTACACCCTACAGAAACCGAGCATATGTATTTCTATCGGTTACGAACATTAGGATAGGTTGATATGATTGATGTAATGTATATTCACAATATTGTTATACAGTATCCCTTTTTAAAGTGGGCCTTCGCTGTACCTGACTGTTGCTCACTTTAGTATTTGTAATACCATGCAACGAATCATCAGGTTCGCATCTAGGCAACATCTTCCTCCTACACTCGTAACATCAGGGACGGTTTATGTCAAATTTAATCAAAATTCGCAGTAGGAGACTTGGGGAAGTTTCATTCCATTGTTGAGATCTCAGCGAGACATTATTGGCAACGTAGTCAGGCAGCCTTTTCCGGTATAAAATGGTTGGAAGCGTGAGCACTAACCATCCGATTCTCGAATCACCATGGTAAGTTCCTTCAACTCTTTAAATCAATCAGTATATATTTCTTTTAGAATCAGCTTACTCTGGCTGCTCTCCTTGCCTGTGCTTTCACTGCCTATTCCCTCACTCCTTGCGAGGATTTCTGTCAGGGAACCATCCTGGGGCTCACTCCCTACTGCTATTGCAATGAGAAGTATGCCTAATGATACTTCTTCCAATAATATTCGATTCTCTTTCAGCTTCCTTAAGTTCAACAGAACTTGCTTCCGCAAGTGCATTGCTAATTGCAAGGCCAAGCCTGACTATACTGGATGCATCCCCTCTGACGGAATCCCCAATGCTCAACTGTGGATTTGCTGCATCAAGAAGGTGGACTGGCAGACTAATCTCAAGTGTGACAGCGAATGCTGGAGCACCGCCCTTCCTATCTAATTATTGATTTAACCATAATAAATTGGCTAATGCAACAGCCACTAGCGTTGCTACAGACGTGTTTGTTCACCACACTGTAAAATGAAAACAAATGAACAGCACAGGCACTCAAGTGCTATTACACCAAGAGCAAAGAGGACACAAGAAAAATCTTGCTTCCTCCCGGTGGATATATAGTTGAATGAGAAAAGGGTGGGGGCATACGCTCCTTCCACTCCTTATCACGCTCGTTTGGATCCAAGAGCTTAGTTAAGCCAAATGCTGACTCACTCAGCTGTTCTCCTGATGCGTTGCAGGTCTTTCTTTGTCTTTAGATTTCTTGACACTCAGTTAACAAGCACTCTCGGTGAGAACTAATTCTAGTCACCCATCCATTGCATTTTGACTCCAAATGAATGAAAAAAAGGAAAAAAAATATGGTCAACCAGCCGTTTGAACTTGTTTACAGTTTCGTGATCTGCCTACGTGACTTTAGTAATAGTGGGCTAACATACGAACACCCACAGGGAGACATCTCTCCTTTTTATATAGTAGATATAGTAGATAGATATGCTTCGTGAGGCGGTTGGGTGTCTGCGACCAAATTTACCGAAACATCCAACCGCACTTTCTAGGAAGTCTTTCATGTCTAGTCTCTTCCAAGCAGTTCCTATTTTCTTTCTCATCTCCAAAACCAAGATTCTGTTTAATAACTGAATTATCAGGAGAAGAAACGTGTTCACGACGAGCGTCAAGCTGAGATTCGTGCCGAAGCCGAGAGAGCTCTTCGTGTCAGTATTTTTTCAAATAAGCTTTATTGCTCCCTTTGGCATCCATCGTATCCATCTACTCCATCAGTACTCTCGCCCAATTAGCAATGATGGCACATGGTCGGATGAGAACTATTTCGCGATATGTACTCTAACAGTTGTTTGTCGCCACGGAAACTTCTCATCCATGTATTCCATCATCCATGTAACAGTGCATGAACTTTGGTGTATATGCGTCAGCAAGACCCCCTTTCTTCAGCGATCCTTTGGCATTATGTAGTCTAATCAATTGCATTAATCTATTGAATCGTGACAGCATTACATGGGTTTTTTTCTAATAGTAGCCAGAAATGGTAAAGTATGGGGAAAACTAGTACTTCTAAGGATACTTTTTAACTAAATTAACACTCAGTTAGTGTATGTGCAAGTCCGCTTTCTTCAGCAAGACCGCAGCTCTCGTCTCCATTCATCCGTGTACTATCAACGGTTATCTCCAATTCAGGAGGACGCAGAGGAGGCGCGTCGTCGTGAGGCCGGTCTTCCTGTGGTCGATCATCCCGAGATCGACCCTGTCGCCCCATTCAATCGCCCCCTCGTCAAGGTTAATCAGTAGAGCTCGAGAAACGATACCACCGTCTCTTCATTTCACACACTCTCTCGTCACTCGACCGGACCAGAGAATGTAAGGAATAAAAAGACGGCGGTGTCATTTCTCGAGCTCTATTAATCAGGCTCCGATCAGTCGGTTGAAGTGTGAAACGAATCGCCAGGGGAATGCGATGATCCGAAATGTGCATGATACGGTTCCATATCTCCATACATGTACTATTTACACTTCAGCCGAACAGTATCGTTCTCAAGTCATGCACAAACTGAATCTATCTTGGTTCTATGACTTGAAAATGGGATTGCAACCCTCACAAGCACCTGAATTTCATCGTTTGAGGCATGCATTCTGCGCCATCACATTTTATCCACTTTTTGAATTTCATCGGAGTTCCGTTGTATTCGACCGATTGTTGATCACATATTCACTTCCTCCTGAAATCTGTGCACTAACCGACAACTGAGCAAGCATGTGTAGAAGAGATCGCAATGCATGGAATCTTTGCTACTATTTATATTTTCTGATTTCATCTGATATAATTTTCTGATATCTCCCTTCTAGCATCAGCAAGCCGTCCTCGGGCCACGACACAGCACGTAAAGGTCAGTTTTCTATTTCAAATGCTTTTGAGCTTAATTGCATAGCGTATTATGTTTTTTGGGAGTTTTCCCATAATCAAGTGAACGAATAACGAAAACATAGTGTATATAGCATGACCGAGAGCATTGTGCCTGATTTGATGCCCAATATGCCCAATTACGCAACTAATTACTCAGACCCCATGGGTATTCGTCGTGAGTTTTTCGTCTTCCCATTAAAACTATTTTTTTCTTATTTTTCGTTGGTTGACAATCGTGTTTTTATTGAACTACATCAAAGGAGATCCGGGGACCCGCAAGTATCAGCGAATTACATCGTTGCATTGTACACAATCTGATAAACACATTCCCTATTTTTCTTGCCCAAATATTTCTTTTTTCTTGTTTTTTTTCATTATATTTCGTTTTAAAATAAAATATTTGAAAAATAAATAAATTTCAGCGCAAGGCGCAGACGAAGATCGTCCTCGCTGGCCACAATGAGGGCGACGTCGAACTGTAAGATGGATACCGTATCCATCTAACCCATCCTATCCTGATACCTTCATCCTATTTCTTCTGTGCCCGCTGTATCCTTCCATACTTTTCCCCAATCAATAGCCGAACTAGATCCTCCCACCTAATCTCACCCCGCTCTAAACTTTCAGTACACTACTTGATCTAAAACGCATTATTTACCGCCCATACTAAGCGTAAGCACCCACATTCCACAGTTCTCTGTAAACCATCTTCCATGCTTCTTTGAGCAGTAATCACACCTCGACGTTACTCCTCTAAAATACCTATTGTTGATGTACTTTCTCGCCCCGAAACCCTCCCTCAGCATTTCCCATTCTTCCTGATCAATTTCCTCGCATCCAAGCTTCTTTGGCATTCCCATAGCAATAACATTCTCACCCAATCTATATAAGCAACTGCTAAAATCATACATTGCTTTTTTTATACCTATTCATTCCGAATTCCTGTATTATGTTAATATTCCTTCCATCCCAATGCTAAATTCAAAGTCATACAATTTTTGTAATGTAACGAGCTTCAGTCCCCCGGTAGATGATTATATTATATAGTACTTGTCCACAATATTTGTAAGTTCGATCCTTTTATTAACCCATTTCTTTTCTTAACCCGTATCCTTAGTGTCCCAAACCTGACTTTGCCCACAATTACTCTACTCTAGCATTATTCGTCATGAATTTCTTATACCCTAACGCAATTATCCACCACTGTCGTAGTCTTAAGACTACTGCACCATGCACGAATTACTCGAATGTATTACTCCAATCTCAATGCAATAAAACTCCCCGAAATATCTGCGCCTGAAAGAGCGTAAACATTTTACAATTTATTTCCTTTCCTTGGCAAGAAATTGCCTCGATTTCTACACACAACACGCTAGAAATGCAATTATTATTAGGGGGCAAGGAAGTGTAAATGGGGAAGATATGGGTCGGCCCGTTTCAGCAGGTGGGAAAGGGGAAGTGAGCAGGTGTATCATACACAGTTCTCTTTGATTGGAGGGGACAGATCGGCATACATACAGTATTATAACACAGTCCTGAAGTGAGATTCATGAGGGATGCTAGTGGGGTGTGGAGGAACTTAGAAGAGGAAGGCGCAGACTAGGGCAAGGATGGGTACGATGCCGAAAGCGGAAGATGCTGCCTTTCTTGACCGGTAGTTCTTCGGTTTGGTCGTTGTCGAGGGTGCTGGGGTGGTGGTAGATTCCGAGGGGAAGAGACCGATCACCAAGCCGCCCTGGAAGGATAGGGATCAGTAAAGTTAGGGTTAAGGTCCCTTAAGGTTTAACGTCGCCTAAGGTTAAGACATACCTTTCCATCGCCGAAGCCCTTGTCCGCTGGGTTTCCGGGCACGCAGTTGATCGTATTTCCAATGGTCAGCGTGTAGAGATGCGGGGCGCACACGCACATCTTCCCATCACAGACCGACTCGAGCAGACACTCTTGTCCATTAGCACAGTCGCCGCCTGCAAGATTGTACCATGACAACGCAATTTAATGGGTGTCAGTGGTAGAATCTCACCGGGATAAGCGACGCGATCCTCCGAGAGAATGGCCGAAGAGCCTCCGCCAATGCCCGAACCGCCGTCAGCACGCGGCGCAGGGACCTCCTCACTGTAATCGAGTACGGTAATGGTTTGTCGGGTACGGTAGTAAGCTCTCGGTTACGGTATCGAGTATGGTAATCATCTGATGGTTTTGGTAGGTTACGGTATTGAAGTTAAGATTGATGGCGTACGTTACCTGCTGAATCTCACTCCCTCTCCGTCCCATCCGACGATCACTTGGTCGACCTCATTCGTGTTCTGGAGCCAGTTGATGAGCGGTTCGTAGTACTCCAGGAGGGGAGCGACGTCGAGCTCGCCTGAAGGGGTACGGTATGACATATCGATCGGTGGGTTACGGTTTCGCATTGATCGTCCGTGGGACTATGGTAGAATGAGCCGATGACGAAATAGGTACGGTATTATACATCGATCAGCTATCAGTATCATTCTTTCATTTCGTTATCATTCCTCAATCAAATATCCGCCTCATTCTGTCCATTAAGGTAGAATGTGAGGAAGAAGGGAATGAGTACATGATGACGAAATACTCAGCGATCGGGAAAGCGTACCCTTTCCAGTGACGATCTTAAGTGCCTCAAGCCAGTTGATGGACGATCCCTTCTCCATTGCTTCACGGAGTTTGCCAGTAGTATCCTCGGACAGAATGCAGCCTTCGCTCTGGAAAGTGGCTTCGATAAGCGATTGTCCGTGGAAAAAAGAGAAGTGGATAAGAGGAGAAGAGAGGAGATATAAGACGGAAGAAGTTGGGTGAAGAAGATAAACGAAGGCGGATGAGAGGATTACGATATCGTACCAGGATGGATCCCTCGGGACAGAGCGCCTTGAGGATCTGGAACTGCATGACGTACGTGATCATCTGACGAGTGGCCGGAGAGTGCTCCTGCAATTGTATTCATTGAATACGATATTGTGGGGTATGAAGGGTAAGGAGGGTTACGGTAGAATGGTGTAGGATGATAAATTGAGAATATGGATACGGTATTAGGGGAGGGTTACTGTAGGACAATGTTACGGTAGGATAGGGTAACGGTAGTATAGGTATACTGAAGGGAGGAAAGGTAACGTAGGATACGGAAGAGTATACTGTTGGAATAGTAGGGAGAGTTACGGTGGGGTTGGTTATACGGTAGGTTAGGGTTGAAGTAAGACAGTAGGGAGGACTAAGGTACCTGAACGATGGCGGTATTGATCAGGGCGTCCAGTGTGGAGGCGTTGACAGTGGGCGAGACATGACGGACTCCCTCGTAACGCTCACTGAAAGGGAGTATTGATTAGGATAGACACCGACTCTCGGGGTTGATACGGTATTTGGTACGAAGTTGATTGAAAAGCTTATCGGTGAACCAGTGGCAAGGGTAAGATACGGTAGCATGTAAGGTTACGATCAGGATACGAAAAGAAGGCATCTTACCGTAGTTGCCACCATCTCTCGTTGAGCTTGCTCGGGGCAGTCTTTCCATTGAAGTATTCGATTCTCCATTCATCAGCAGCCAAATCGAATGGAATTTTGACGAAGTGAGTAAGGGCCTCCTGTGAAGACTACTCTAGAGCAAGAAGGAAGAAGGAAAGAAGGATCCATCTCTCTCTCTCTCTCTCAAGGTCGACTACTTGCGGCCACTTAGAACGAAAGAGTGAATGCATTGCGCATCGAGAGAGGTTGCTCCGCCCTCCACTCGCTCTCCCCATCCCATCTCTGGACTCTCTCGAATCCGCATGATCTCTCGTTGTCTCTAGCCTCTCTCTCTTCTCTGGACCCTCTCAAATCTTCTTACTCTCTCGCTTTCTCTTCCCTATCTCGGTTATCTGTCGATCAAGCGCGTCGAACCGACTTAGATGGCTATCTAGTGAGATCCATCGGATTGATTCCCTGATCCAATCAGAGGAAGGGAGACTCTCTCTCTCTCTCTCTCTCTAGGTTCGAACACTCTGCGTGACCTCCCTTCCTTACCTGTCAAGTACCTTCTTCTCTCACTTTGAATGGGGGCGCGAGTGCCAAATACATTGTTACTTTCTTCTCTCACTCGATTCCATTCAACCTCTTTCCCCTTCTTTTTCTCCAACTGACCTTGTAGAGTCGATTGATTACTTGAGATTCCTTGGGAACGAGTGAATCGGGAGCGATCAGACTCTGAGAGACACGAAAATAAGAAGGGAAGAAAGAAGAACGAATTTACGATTGTTGACGGGGCGAAAGGAAAGAGAGAACGATTGATTGCACAATAGTTCGAAAGAGAACGGAGATTCAATCTCGTTGCTGGCTAGGAGGAATTTGGAAAAGACACACAAGGAAACAATCGGAATTGTGTACTTGTTTGCTCAAGAGGCATTCAATTATTTCGAATTTTCTACGGGCATGTGAACAGAATGTGCCTGGGAAAATCAAAGAGCTTGAGATCAGCATTGGCTTGAGAAAGGATTGACTATTGCATGACTAGCTTTCAGAAACGATTTACGAAAAGTATATGTAATTGATTCTAAATTATTGAGTAATATTATTGAGTAATGGTTAAAAAATAAGGTATTATTCACCTGACTGAAGAGATAGTCGGTGTTCGAAGAGAGAATGGAGAAGACATTAGCAATAGCCTCGTTGAACGAAGGGTTGGCTGCCTCGCTGTAATATAATAATAATTATTATTATTTATCTACTCCCGAGGCACAACGGTATTGATGGAAACGCATGAGGTGGATATAAAACGGCGGGGGAGGCAAGTCCATGATACATATTCGCTTTTATACCCCCATATCGATACCTTTCCAGATCGAACTCCTCCCATCGGTTTCACAACAGAGCATTTATCCACTGCAAAACTCGATTCTAATTTGACAGCTGTCAGGAAAACTGTCCTATATGCCTCTACTCATGAGCCCGTCTGTGAGAACACAAAGTGGAGTTTTCATCGCTCGTCATAAGGGGATGTGCTGCGTTATTGGATTTTTACGCAATCCTACATGCAAATTTTTAATGATATTGTCTGAACACCTTCCATTTTCATTCGATTGCCCGTCAAACAGGGTCTTTTTTGTGATTGCGGCTTGATCGTGCGATCCAACACACCACTAGGCGTTTCGCGCTTTGCTGCGTCCAAAGGCCGATGACACTCCCGTTCCCTCCAATGATAGCTCAGATCTCTCCCTGCACTTTCTCCCCTCTATACCCTCTAATTCGGCGAAAAGGTCGTTCGAGGAGGGGGCGGAATGGGGATGGGGGGAAAGGAGGAGGAGATCTCAAAGAGGGTTCGGCTAATGAATGATTCTTTGTGACGTGGGATTGGGAGGGAAGGAGGGACAGGAGATGGATGGGAAGGGAACAGGCAGGTGGTGCAGTTGGGCTAGGGGAATGGTGGATCATGGAGTGAAGCAATTCTCTTACTTTTGAGATGTCAGAACTGAGAGTACGGTATATCGAGGATACGGTAGGTCGAAAACAGACGATCCCCCATTTGCTCACATTTTGTCATATCTTATTGTTTGTTTGAAATTTTGCATAAGAATGGAAAGATAATGGGAAAACAGTGTGTGATATTTCGGAAAATCGCTTACCGGAATGAGAAGGGCTGCTTTCTGTAGAGGAACTGGTAGAAGGTCTGAGCGAGGAGAGAGTGTGCCTCCTTGAAGTCAGTATCACCGAGCTGAGCGCACATCTTCACTCTGAAACACGGTCCGGGTTACGGTAGTCGATGTTAGTATACGGTATTTCGCTCAATCGTCCCAATGGCGAATGATCCTTGCATGGGGATACGGTAGTCAATTATTTTGTTCAAGTATTCTGTTCAATTATCTATAGGGCAATCGAATAAAAAAATACGGTAGAAATCGTAAATTACTTACCGGAATTCCTCTCCGTCTCTCATATCAATAGCAGCAGGAGGATTGCAGATCATATCCTTGCTCCAGACTCGTGCGAACACGGAGTTGGTCCAGAAGGATTTGGGCAGTTTCGGGAAACCGACCGCCTTGAAGTACCGGTACGCCTGGAATGAGAAAACTGCGTGGTCTGTGAAATGCCTCGTACCCTGTTTGAATTCTACTTTCTACGTGATGCAATGAAATATTCGATATTTTGTGAATTTTCCAGTTGATCTGTGATCATTCGTCCGTTTAGTGTGCGCAATTTCCGAGCACTTTATTGGAATGGCAATTGTGATTGAACGGTGCGCCGTTTCGCACTGACTGTAATCGCATGCGCGCAATTTCCCGTTGATTTATGCGCCTTTCTTCTGGATCTGTCACTTACTGGGAAGAACTCGCTGGGACTACCACTAGACTATACTTTGAGAGAGGGCGAAGGGGAAGGTGAGATGACCTTCGTTTCGGCTAATTGAAAGGGACGAAGTAAATGGAATTGGTCAGGGATTTTCGGGTAATCTTGTTAGGGTCGAATAGGAATTGAAGTTGCGAAAATTTAGCAATACGAACGCCGAATGAAAAACGGGGCTGTGGAAACTTTATTTATACTTTCCTTACAGGAAATATCATACTACTCTATTAAGAGTGATTTTTCCACTCTAGATGAAAAACACACAGTAGAAAACTTAAATTTTGTTCACATGTCACTTTTCCGAACTTTTCGCATTCATCCTAGCGATCTTTCTCACTTTCTCATCTCAACACGCAATCTTCTCTGAACGCTCGGGCGCAAAATGAAAGCGTTTTCTTTAAAAATGATGCATCTCGTTCCTTGTTGCTCATATTCTGGCTATAGCAAAAGGAAGCATGCGGGTTTGGGAAATGACCGGAGATTGATCAGCACCGGGCTATCACTATTGATTGTGTAGAAACAAAGAGATTAAAATATATGAAGATACTAAAAAACGCATTCCCGGCGAATCAGCGCTAAAGTGCGATCTCACCTTAACGAACATCTCCTTCTGAGTGATATTCTGTCCGTGGAAGGCGGCCAGGATCTCTTCGGGGACGGAATCCTCATCATCATATGGTCTAGTATCGAGGTAGTGAGCGGACCAATCGCCGCCCTCGAGAGTTCCTAAATAGATTGATAAATATTACTGATTTATCACAGTTTGCGATGTTTGCACACTTTAGCTGATCCAAAATGCACGTTTTCCAAGGCTACCGTAAAGTCACTAGCATTTGTGCGAAAATCGATGATGAATTCACGGTTTTCGGACAAAACAATTTTTGGGATAGACATACACAAGTTCTGGGGTGGGAATAACGAACCGAATAGATGAGCCGGGATGGCCTGATCCTTGGTGAGTCCTTCGGGGTTCTTGTAGAGACCGGCAATCTGGCGACGCACGTACGCGTGCAGCTGAAATTGTGCGATTGTTTGCATTTATGTTTTTTTGCAATTCAACTGAAAATCAGAGTAAAATTTAATTGTTAAGAGTCTTGTTGACAAAAATGGTGGCATATCTTCATTTGCAATACATGTCTAGAAAGGTGAATACTGTGCTGAGGAGAGACAATTGCGAACCTGCTTGTAGAAGGGCGAGACTTGCTTGTACACTTCATTGAGTTTCTTCATCACATCGAATTGAGGAGGAGTATCCTTAGTGGACAGATCGAAGGAACTCAGCCACATGGACGAACCAGATCCGAAGCCGTTCATCTTCGCTCCTGTAAATACCAAATATAATTCCTTCAATTATTAGTATACCAGTCGATTTCGCACCCGCCTTCGGCGGGGTCTGATCGGCTGACAGGGTTTACCGCTATGCGGTGTGCTCTCCATACATTTCGCAATACAGAAAGCGCGCGCGACACGTTTGACCTTGTTTACAGTTTCGTGACCTGCCTACGTGACTTTCGCAATAGCGAACAAACACAGCACACAGGGAGACATCTATCCTTTATTAAGGAGTATGATAACATCATGGATGTTCCTCAGAAAATCAAAATGCCAATATAAAAAGCATTGGGATAACTTCGCAAAATCGTTAACGATCTCACCAGTCGAGAGTGAAAGAGCACAGGAAAGGAAGTGATACATGTATACCAAGTCTATGTAGTCCGTCTAACAGCTGACTTACATTTACCAGTGGGTCTCACCTACCGTTGTCTTACGACTGTAAAATAGCTTGACATTGATACAGCTTTAGATACCAAGTCTTCCCTAATCAAGGAGGTTAGATACGTTATCTCACCCTTATTCGTCAATTCGATGATCTTCTGGTAGTTGCCCTTAAGAGAGGCGACATTCTGGTTGAATGTCGTGTAGAGATGAGCGAGTCTGTTGGCATCCTTGTCAGTATGGGCCATCGACTCGAGATCAATCTTCCTGCAAACACAACTATTTGTAGTGAGTATATTTATAGATTATTTCGAAATTGGGCCTTGTTTTATCAAAGGTTTGTATCAAATTAATTGATAATTTCATTTTTAAATGAAATTTTTAGATGAATCGCAGAGCTCCAAGATGCAAACAAAATATCGGAGCTAAAAGGAAAGTCGGTGGAGAAAAACTCACTTGAGTGCGCAGGGAGGAGGCAGATCGAGATCGCATACGGTCACGTCAGCTGCCTTCTTGTTCATCTTAAAATATACATTAAATATATTGATAGACAATTCAATTCCAGTGTGCTGGTCTAGGTTTCCCTACAATACCATTCTGCATTATTGTGATAAACAAATTGAATTCGAGCAGTATTACGAGCATTGGGACCGTACTAGAGTACTCATTTACTTGTACTTTTTTATCCAGCATTCTACCTCATAACCCCGTAAACTCACGTTCGAGTTGGCCGTGGAGAATGCCTCGGCATCAGCGACATTCAGTGTGCTCATTCCTTCGAATGTCACGTATCCGAACTGCTTTTTCAGTGCTTCATCAGTGAAGGCCGAAGTGTCGAACTGCTTGGCCTGCTGGGCAGTAGCACGCACGAAACGGGCCATCACCTGAGGATTTGTTATTGACAGATTGTCTGATGTTTGACCTATTTTGACTCGACTGCCTTTGGGATCCCAGTCGTAACAAGTACAAGTGCCTTGCTTTTGAAAAGGACTCATAACTTTCATAACTAGGTAAAATATAGCTATATCCACCTCATATGTACCATTAATATCGTCGCGCCTCGGGCGTAGATAAATTATTATTATTATTATTAAAATATCGACCTCCTCGGCTTCGCTGAGAGCACGGTTAAGCGTGGGAGAGGCATCAGTGAAGTACATCCAGCCGGACTTGGTCACCTGTAATAAATAATTCAGTCTCGCGCTTCGATGATATTGAAAACTATCTGTACTTGGCAAGAAATAGTGAAGTAGTTCTAAAAAGTAGTTCTAAATAGTAGTTCTACTTACCAAATGGAGCATCTTTCTGGCCTCCTCGGCGTACCCTTTCATCCATTCTCTCGCCTCAGTCTCGTCCTTGACAGAGCCAGGAGCCTGTAAGAAGATTGTCAGAATCGAACTCAAAGTTACGATCTTTCGAAACGGCAAGTCTCAGTGCAAACATTTTGGGTTTCAATCATTCGATATATATTTTTTAGGAATTTTCTCTCTGTCTGTTTCTCAGTTAGCAGTTTATCTTATCTTCTACAATCCTAAAACAAGATTCATACTAATATGTCTTTTGCTCGATTTCCTCCCTCACATTCCCTGGCAGGTTCCTAGCGAATCCCGATCGCTCCTCTCGTCACTCTCTTCCCTAGCTGTCAGGAGAGCAAGGACATTCCTAATCACTCTCCTATCTCGAACTAATCACTCTCTTTCTCCTTCTCCAAAGTGGGTTATCCATCCCCCTATCGATAGACGAGAACACTCCTCCATCACTTTCACTGCCCCGGGGATATATCAGGTCGGAGAGTGATAGTAGGAAGAAGAAGGAATTTGAGTGTTCCTCTCTGACAGTTGCATGGATGAAAAGGGGAGAAGAGGTCAAGCAGCTTGAAGCATCTCATTCAAAGTGCGCGCGTACTCGCAAGAATAGACTACTTGACCGTTTCTGAGAGATAAACAATACAAGGAATTTGAAGAGAAATAGACGCAAAAAGTAGAAGTGAAACAAAAAAAGGAGGAAATGTTACCTCGAGATTCTCAGTCGTCCAATAAGGCGAAGAATCAATCATCGCTTGTGCTTGAGGATTGGCAAAAGTCTGAATTATTTCAATTTAAATAATCCACCAGAGTAGACAAAGCAGATTCGATCTAGTGGAGGCCTGACGCTTGGTTTTGGATAGAATCTGCCCGGCTTGTAGAACATCCATCCCAATATTCTTACCTTGGGAGCAGGGGTGGATTTTCCATCGGCAGGTGCCCCATCACCGCCCTGATTCAGGAACTTGTCCACGAGTCCAGCGATAATCTCGTTGTCGATGGTATCGGGGGCCTTCTGCAATGCAAATTATCAAGTCTCTGTCACATCTACATCTTTTATATTTCACTCATATTTCACTCTCTTATGACGCGTTTCACACTATTTTATCTCAATTTGTCCCTCAATTGTTTCATTTCCTCTTGTTGCGTGCCATTGCGCACTAATTGTCATCACTCTAGCAATGCCGAGACCCAACCAGCAAGTCAAATTCGCGTGCACACTTCCCTGCACGGGCAAAGTCAGTGAGTATCACCGTGTCCCTTCCCTCCACTTTACGAGCCCCGTTCACAATCGCTGCTTGTAAACTGCATTGCATTGCATTCATCCAATCTGCCCCGGGGAGAGAGCCAAAGCGAGGCTCGCAAAACTTGAGACCGGATCAGAGACCCCCCTCTCTTCCCTTCCCTTCCTTTGATCCATTCCTCGGAATAGCCAGTAAAAAGAGTGGGGATAGAGTAAGTGGTCAAATGCGTTCCGTCAATCGCCTTTACACATCCAGATTACCCACGCATTGCACCTATTGAATTTAACTGAATCGAAAGGGATCGCTGCCCGTAATAACGACCGAGGTCACCTAAGCATATCATTGAACAAGACCCGGCCTAAGGAACAATGGGATCAAACGTTAGGAATAGACAGACAATGGAGTCAAAATGATCGATAGGTCAAACCAAATCACATACCACTTCTTCAGTTCCAATATCGTAGTCCTCCGATTCGATGTTATCAAACTTGATGGCGGGCTCAGGGAGAGGTACGGGAGGCTCCTGTGAGATTATCATCATTATCAAGTTTATCAGTGCAACTTTATCGTTGCTCACAATGATTTATCAGCCTAGCTCATTGAAATCATCTAGTAGCAGTTTTTAGTGGTTTCCGATGGTTTCAATGGTCTACAATCAACCTTCCAACCACTCACGCTAATAACTCATTGATATGCTCTAGTGGTCGGTAATCCACTCTTCATGCCAGTTCTCAGAGGCAATCCACTCGAACTCACCCGGCTATTTCCTCCCTGTCTCTTTCTCTCAATAACCTGCCTAATTCACCACACTGACTCACCGTCTGTTGGGAGAAAAGCCGGGGGATCTCGTTCGCTTCGTTACGTAATCAAATCAGTGACCATAGGCAGATAAAAAGACCATGGACGAACTTCCCAACAAGTTCTACACTAATGACTGGGTCTGATTGGAACGTTGCATTTGTGGTGTATTGCCAGAGCGGGTTCATAAGATATAAGGTCAAAAGATCCGTGCGAACAATCGGGCTCAGTTTCTGAGACAAAAAAAAGTCATGAATGATCTTCTATGTTAATCTGCACTTTAAAAATCTAAAGGATGATTATTTACCTCAACAGTCTCCTTCTTCTCCTCCTTGACAGCGTGAGTGGGAGCATGGGCGGCGGGCTCGGGCTTTGGTTCAGGTTCGGGTTCGGGTTCCGGATGGGGTTCAGGGGCCGGTTCCGGGGCGGTCTCGGGAGGAGGAGCTCCTGGAAGAAATCGATATTTCCACTTCTCAGAATATCCTTTGTCAAAGCAATCCAAGTTATAGAGAAAATGGCAGAAAACATACGAGTTTTGCATCGTTTTGTGTCTAAATTCACTTGGGGCACCCTTAACTCTTAACCGAAACATAACCAGAGCGCATAACACGATTGATTCGTGTGTATCGTGTATCTCTTTAAGGAACCCACCTTGGGGTCCCTTCACAGGGGCGAATCCGCTGTCCTCGAAGGGAGAATCGGCCTCCTCGGTGATCGTGGGCTCCTCGTGGTGGTGGTGATGATCATGGTGAGCGGTGTGATCCTGGGGTCCGTCGGTGGCTGAAAGTATCATTTCTTCTAAATAAAGCACAGATGTTTGCGTGCTTGTTCAGTATTGTGAAAATCACGTAGGCAGGTCACGAAACTGTAAACAAGTCGAAACATGTCGCGCGCGCTATCGAAATTGCGAAAGAGAGTGAACCGAGCAGTTTTGAATACTTTCAGCTGAAGAGACACCGACGAAATCGACTGGTGAATAATAATGATGGTGAGGTTGATAGAACGAAAGAATTTCGAGATTTTGCATGGTTATGCAAGTAGATCAGAAATACTGATTTTCTTATATTTAAACAAGAAATAGTTGTAAACTTGAGAGAGGCACTAGTCATATCAATGAGTGTATCACACCTCTTCCCGACTCCCTTCTCTATTGATAAGTGCTTGTTATCAATGAGCAGATGACACTTGTTTACTCTTACCATGCAGATTCTTCGAGCTCAGAGCACGCGCCCTCGGTGCCTCCTCAACATCTGAAGGTGCAGCAGCAGCAGCCGCGACAGTTGCCGGTTCCGGCTCGGGGGTCGGTTCGGGTTCGGGCTCCGGCTGAGGTTCGGGTGCCGGAGTGGGCGCAGAGGTGGCTGGGGCGGGCTCGCCATGGGTCGCCTCGACGGGGTGCAGGATGTCATAGTCAGAGAAGGAATCTGCGCCGTGATGCACGATTTGGTCTCCGGCACGGATCCGGGGAGCGGTGGATCCGGAGACCGGCTGGCGGTTGGGGACCTGCGAATCGGAGGGATTAGAAGGTAAAGGTGTATCCAAGTCAAGCGATTTTACAGTCATAAGGAAACGCTACTACTGGACCCACTGGTAAGGCCAGCTGAAGCGGAGGGATTAGAAAAGTCCCTTTTACTGTCTAAGTGATTTTACAGCACCTAAGGCCGGAAGTGGTTTGAGCGGGATTGGGAACAGGCCAATTAGCTAAATATCAAAATATAGTATCAAGAGAACAGTCTCTAAATACAAAAACTATATAGCCAATATTGATTTCATGTTAACTATTCCGATCCGTGAAGTAAAAAGTAAATTTGTGATGTTACTTTCCTGTGGGAGACTCAGTGTCCAGTGAGACGATTTTCGATCTTTGAGATAAATAAGACCAACCTGTTCACCGTCGGCGCTCTGCCCCGTGACCACTGCCGCCAGCAGAAAAAGTGGCCCGATGAGTTGCCACCGCATGTTCGAGGAAGGAAGAAGAAAGAAGTCCGGAAAGGGGAAACGGATCAATCGAGAGGAGGAAGGAATGAGGAGATGAAGAGGAATGATAAGCGAGCAAGTACAAGAGGAACACGCGACCCCCTCAAGGGAAAGATCTCCTCCCTTGATCCCTCCCCTCTCTCTCTCGATCCATTCTGCCTTGCCTCTCCTCCTTCTTTGATCCGACCAACCGGATCTCTCTCAGTCTTTCGTAAGCAAGAGAGACAGCTTCTCGACCGTTTAGTTGCATGAATAGAGTGGAGAAGAGGAGAGGGAGAGACCGGAGGGGACTAAGGGATGGATTAGAGCCAACTGGGCACTGGATTGCGTGGGGTGGCAGGGATGAACAAGCCAGGTATTCATGAGTATCTAAGCAAGATATCGGAAATTCCCGAACCTTGATGAAAAAAACTGATTATAATCAAGACAACGGACCTCCTAGAGAATGTACCCACCCCTCACGAATAAATAACTGAAATGGATCGATCTCGTCAGGAAAACTGGCATAGTAAGCTACCGTAGTCTTATGGGAGGGATAGAATGAGTGATCGGAAGAGTGAAGGTGCGGTAAGTGGAATGGAGCGCGATGCGAGATAAGGACAACCTCGAAAGTGATATCTCCTCCCCTCGGGGTAAGAAGAGGCCACAGTGATATACCAGCGGGAGACAGAGGGGAGGAGAGGAGGAAGAGAGGTTATGAAAGAGAAAGGAATGTATATCATATCAGGCTGAAACTGAAACTTGAATTGGTATCTCCAGATAGAAGGAGGGGAAATCATTGAGGTGGGGGAAGAATGGATTGGAACAAAAAGAGACGCGGGCGTAATACATCTGTGTGTGTGTGTTCCATTCATATCTGATCTCGGCTCATAGGGTCATTTCATTCATTACTAGTCCCTCTCACTTTCGGTAAGGCATTCAATCGAGCTCGGTTGCTTACTAGCTGGCGGTAGTTCCGAAACTGTCCGATATCGGTTTGATCTTTCCTGGAGGAGAGCTGTCAATTGTGGATCGAGAGAGAGATAGGGAGAAGAGATAGCAAGTGAAACCGAGAGAGTGACCCATTTGTGACCGTTCCTTGTCTCTTCTCTCATTCTCTTCTCTCGGAGTGTGATTGGAGGGACTTTCGAGAGTCTTCGCTTAGGTTGACCCATAAAGTTCCCTTCTCTTCTCTTGGAACGAGATAGGGAAAGGGGGATCGATGCGCTATCTCGAGAGTGAGAGGAGATAGAGGATCGAGTTCTCTCCTTGCGGGTGATTATCACTTCGAGAAAGAGCGAGAGAGGGAAATGAAGCTTCATCGGGGGATCGAGAACATCAAGGGGAAAGAATTATGCTTATACTGCGAACAGTGACGACGTCTAGACGAATATGAGGAAGACGATCCATACCATTCTCTCAACTCTTTTCGTTACAGAGTGGTGAAAATGTGGGGGAATGGTCTCCCTCATTTTCGTCAAGATTTCGACAGTGTTCGCAACATTATAGTTATGGCTAGGACAGATCACATACTGGCACACAATCTACTCGGATATGCTAGTCAAGGGAAAAAAACGAGCGACAGAAATTGTTCCGAATTCGAGCAAGGACTCATGGTGATTGTCCGAATCTCTCCCACTAGCTAATTATACTTAATGATTTGGCTTGTACTTAATCGGGGGTGTATAGATCACAGATCATATCAAAAATCACTAGCGAGAGCAAAGGAAACAGGGATAAAGTGAGATCAGGGAAAATCTGTATTGACAAAAAGTGAAACGGTAGCGGCGTGATCAAGGGTGGGTAAATGAAAGTTTGACGTCTCTTCATTTCCCATGCTCTCTCGCTTTCTCCGGCCACTTAGAGAGCACGAAAAATGAAGAGACGGCGATCAAACGATCACATATTGCCAATGATCACTCTAATTTCTTCATCGTTATCGGCTATTCTTGCTTTAGTCGATAGCAATTGTGCTCGCATCTCCCGTATTTCCTCGCTCAGAGTCTTGAGACGGGTGGCTTCCCTGGAAAATAAGGTGATTGTCCAATCAGGAAAATTTCAAGTGAAGGTATTTTGGAGCCATTTGTGCCTTCCTTATGCGTGCGAGGTAGCTTGATAATAGATCGCAGTTCAAGGTGAAATCATTTCGAAACCCCTCCAATGCCAAAGGGGAAAACTAGCGGTGATTCACGCGATATCTCATGAGATCTTTCATCAATATGCGAGTGACTCACAGATGAGAGTCGAAGTTGCTCTGTGCCTTGGCATCGTTTAGTTGCTGCTCGTATCTGTAATGAATACCTGATTGGAGAGGTCACGAAAACACCAAAAAAAAAGTGAAAGGATTGACTGAGTCATAATAAGAAGGGTAAAAGCGAATCGAATCTATGCCCAACGCAGAGAATACTACTTTTTTCACACAAAGACACGAAAAGGAAAGGGAAATAAATAAACTCTCACTTTCTTCCCTCCATTCGCCATTTGTCCAGCTCACGCACCATGCTCTCATAGTCTTCCTGTTAAGAATTCTTCAAAATGTAAGTATATTAAAAAAGTGCTTCTGAAAAAAACATTTTACTGGAATATTAAAAGAAACTGTGCACTATTGTACAGGCAAGCACATAAAAGGTAAAAAAAAACGACTGAACGTACCTGAGCAAAATCGAAGAGTCTCGCCAGCGGATAGGCAGTTCGGGTGATGGTTTGGAGATTCTCTTGCAGCTGATTTACCTGGAAAGTGAAAATATAGATAAATACCATTTCTTTTGTGTTATTGGGCGGGTGTTTTTTTGTGAATTGGATATGTTTCATGCAGACAGTTATCGTCACTGCCCACCTGTATTCTCTGCCTCGCAATCTCTCCATCATCATCCTTCTCATCAACTTGTTCTCCTTCCATCGCCGATTCCTCGATCTCATTCCTCATTCCGATGATTTTATTCACCAAACCACCTCGTTCGCCCTCGTCCTGTAAATAGATATTGGCGTAATATGTGTTTTAATGCTTTTCCAATTTTCCCAATTTCTCTTAATCCACAACTGAGAGCTGTCCTTCAGGGACAGAACAACCGATCGGAGAGTCTCGTTTTCAAATCAAATAGAATGGTGTATTTCCATTTCTATGATATAATAAACCTTGAGTATGAGGAAATTTTTTTTCATTTTCATAAATCGTGGCCATGATAAGCAGTTCCCTCAAGCCACAAAGTGAGACTTTGCGTCGTTCGCTAATTGGCACTTGTTACGATCACCATGAAAAATTATCGCAAGCCACGGGCTCCCTTTGATCTATAATTTCGCTCTCTATAATTCTGACACTGTGTGATCAACTAGCTTTGATTCATTTTTGAGTACCGGGAAGTAATCTCTGATCCCACAACTTAGAGATCGATATCCGTTGAATGATCTCCTATTTTCTCTTCTTTCCGCTCCTCTCTATTTCTCTTGTTTCCCGGGGTATTTAAGACATCAGAGCTATGATAAAGACAGTTCACCCACTGAATCTCCGTGTTGCCGAAACTGAAATTACCTCCGGAATTTCCTCTTCCTCTTTGTAATCGGGCACGATATCCTCAATCTCCTCAATGAACGTCTCCTCCGTCTGCATGGGTGCATCCCCAGTGTCTGCGATGATATCGGCAACGGCCTCAGTGATCTGGAGTATAGTTATGTCATAAATGTAAAGGTAAAGTCATCCTGTTAATCGTGTGCTAACAACTAGCATTGAATGCCGATGCAATCCGGTATATCTCGACCCAAATATCTCAGAATTCAGTTCATGAATTCAGTTTTTTTGATATCAGAGTATCATTTTTACAATCACATTAGAACCTCTCTGAAGCCAAGAATATTTTAGAAACTCTCATATCACTAACGATTTGATATTTTTGCCCGGTTGTCGTGCGAATAACATTGCTCCATGAGATCCGATCCCACGAGAAACAAATCCCCCTTTCCCCTCTCCCCCATCGCTCTAATCACTCTGCCCTCATCCCCTCTCCCATTGTTTCTTCTCTCTCCCTATCTCCCATTCTCTCTTCCCGATCGCTCTAAGCGCCCTTTGAGCACTCCTTATCATGTGGTCCCGTGGTGTAGCGGTTAGCACTCAGGACTCTGAATCCTGCGACGGGAGTTCAAATCTCCCCGGGACCTTCTCTCTTTTGCCGATTTTCCGAATGATTCTACAATACTCTCGCAGCACTCAGATTGTTGATTTTATAATTTGTGATATTTTTAGAACGCGCAAACCATGTATTATGACACAACCCCCGCACTGCACGTATGTTTTACTCCACAGGATAATCACTCAGAAACCTTTCTCACAAGCATAACTAGTAAAAAATTTTTACTTGTTTCTGCCTTAGCTTCCACAAATAGATTCAAATCTTCCAGTAACGGGCGCTCTTTTACGGTTCCCAATTATGATTCTGAAGCTCTCAGAACCTCTCTTACTATGTGAGATGTGTGTCAGATCCCTCTCCTCTCACTCACAACCGCTGTCTCATAGTTCTCGTGCATATGACTAGCACACCCTTCGAGTGGGACAATGACGGGGAAAATCACACCTATATCCTATTTCATTCATATCCACTGGTCTCGAAGCCCTCGTGAACACCCTTGGAGTAGAACAATGTCGTGGTAGTCCTTCCCCTCTCACTCACATCCGCAGGTCTCGCTTCGATCACGGCAATCTGTTTCTTCTTCAGTTTAGGAGGGGCAGCTCGTGCAGCGGCAGTGCCCGGTCGACCGAGGGACGTCTGAGGACGAGCGGCACCCGTTGATTGACTGAAGAAATTATGATAGAACGAGAAAAAAGGAACCAAGGAACCAAGAAGAGGTGATTTACTGAATGTATATTATTCAGTTATTTCGCTCCTAAAGGGAAATGTGAATGCGGAAATGTGAATGCAAGCGGCTCCCGTTGATTGACTAAATGCACTTCATTTCATGACCAGACATAAATATATATTTCGTTTATTTTGTACAGGTAAAGCCAAACCGGGGTGAAAACAGATGTACCACAGTAAATTAATAAAGAAAAGATGTTATGTCACTTCAAAGGGGTGTGACGGAATGTGAACCACCAATTGCGTATTAAGTGATATCTGTGATTCTCGACGAATTAAGTACACTTTAGATAGCAATTATAATAAATTCATCCATACTAACCGTAGTAATCGCTCCCTTTCGGCCGGTGGAGGAGGCCGAGGCATCTCGTCTTCCTCTACTGAAAATTGCTAATTTTGTCGGATTCCAAAGGTATTTAACGTAATTCCGGAGCTGAAATAGACTTATTTTGACAAATTTTTTTGATTTTTTATGATCTTCCAACTTCAAAAGAGAGCCAAGTAGGATCGCATCCCTTACCCGTTGGTTCATTCGTTCCATTCACTTCGTGATGTCCATTAGAGAACCCGTTCGTGTCTTGAGGATGATCATCCTCCTAAATGTACTCTTGTTGTAGAGTGACGAGGTCAGTAAAGGTAAAGGTAAAGGTGTATCCACGTCAATTTATTTTACAGTCATCAGACAATGCTAGGTGGGTGGGTAAGGCCAGCTGTTAGGTCAGTGCCAGAGGCATATCGAACTATGCGAATGCAGGACGCATTTTGGACCTATATCTCTAGTTAGAGGCACCGTGTAAAGGTTAGGGATTCAATTCATTTGACAATTCATTTGACAAATTTTTGTTTTAGAGATTTAGAGATTCATTGGCAGTAAAACTTTGATTTATTGGCTGTAAAGCTTCTTTCACTGTCTGGGAATTCATAAACCTGCCTCCATCACCAACGAATCCACCCCAGGAGCATGGACCACCGATTGTCGCCTCTCCCTTTCCTTCTTCTCTTCCTTCTTCTCTTCTTTCTCTTCTTTCCGCTCCTTCTTCTCTTTCTTTTCCTGAAATCGGATGACTTCCTTGTGATTTCTAAGTTGATAGTACCTTCTTCTCCTTCTTGTCATCTTTGTCTTTCTCCTTCTTTTCCTTCTTCTCCTTTTTCTCGTCCTGGAAAATTGATAGGCAAATTTCTTTAATTTCTATTTTATTTTCTTGCCACATAAGTTCGGTATGGAAATCAGCGATCTGGGCTTGCTTCATCGGTCTCTTTCACTTCCTACCGGAGGGATGCCAACCTTAGTACTACTAACCTTGTCTTTATCCTTGTGTTTCTTCTCCTTTTTCTCATCTTTGTCTTTATCCTTCTTTTCCTTTTTCTCCTTATCATCTTTCGACGACTTTTTCTTCTCTTTTTCTCCATTCGACTTCTCCGACTTCTCCTAAACAGGTGATTTGTATTCCCGTGGGCCCAATCCCAACACCATTTCTCACACTTTTTCATTCCCTCGATTTTTTGCTGGTAAATACGGAGGCAGATTTGAAAGTAAAGTGTCTTTCGCAAACATCTCGGTGGGACGTTTGAAATTCGTGTCTAGGGGACTAGGAGAGTAAAGAGATTGTTCTTTCCACTACTCACTTTCTTGTCTCTGCTCTTCGATCTCTCCTTCTTAGCCGATCCATTGGAAGATGTCGTCCCTCCACCAGCCGCCCTCTCGGCGAATCGTTGCAGCAACTGAAGAATTCTCATTTTTTTCTTTCGAGATGGTTTCGAATCTCCATCTCCTATCGATACTGCGTTTTTCCTAAACCAAAGGCCAACTCAAATTGATAAAACAAAACCAACGGGCCACCGTCAGTCAACTGCGGACCACTTTCTACTTGTATATGCCGAATAATGTGAATACTTCAAATTCACATTTAAGAATTGATAAGAATCGAATATTTGCTTCTATTCGATTAGCTTCATGTTTCTCCCAATACCCCCACAATCACGCGTCAAACTAAGTCGTTATCGCCATTGTAGTGAACAGTCTCCATTGATTGGACACTAACTCCCAGTTTGAATAGCTTTTCATTTCCGAGAGGCAGGCAGACGAGGCAATTCGTTTCTATAGCGACTACATCGGAAACTACAGAAACCCGCAACCACCGTTGCGGTTTTTTCACTAACTCGGCAATTACGAAAAAGTGAGGTAAACAGCTGAAATTGCTCACCAGCG
The DNA here is from genome assembly GCA_900490705.1 of Pristionchus arcanus. NCBI lineage: Eukaryota > Metazoa > Nematoda > Chromadorea > Rhabditida > Neodiplogasteridae > Pristionchus > Pristionchus arcanus. The sequence continues at coordinate 55,774 of LS486537.1, forward strand.
AAGTCATTTCCGGTTCTTTTCCGGCGAGAATCTTGGCCGATTTCACGACGTCGAGGGCACCATCATCGTTGACGGCTTCGATTAGACGATCGAGAATCGCTGCCTGGAACAGGGACATCGAATCGAATATTTCTTTTAGATGAGAGGGTAGGGTTAAAAGGATGAGAGGGTCAGCGTTTTACAGAAAGAAAGCAATGTTAGCCACAGGTAAGGCCAGGTAGTTAACCCGTCAGGAAATATTATCGGGTTGGGTAAATATTGATCACGAATGAAAAAAAACTTAATAGTCGGCAAAACGTCATGATCAGCGAAAAAAATCGAAATATGCTCTAAATGAGACATATTTTCAAAAAAAAATCCAGAAATGTAAATACAAACATCGATTACCTTTTCGTTCTTGTCCGTAAGCTTGGCAGCATCTAGCTCCGATGGGTCTATTTGGCCCTGGAAATTTAAATATATTCCATAAATCGAATTAATATTCAATTTATATGTACAACTTTATAACATCCACTGATTCTTGTCAAACATTGCATTGTCAAGCACTTATAATAGGCTTCGAGGGTATTTTCAATCTTGGGAGTCGGAAACATGTAATCTCTACCTTGAGGAAGCCCGTCTTAGTCATGGTGTTGGCGAAAACATCGAGAAGAAATTTGAAGGGCGGCCGATTGAGCAGTTGATCAGTAAGAGTGGGCTTACTGATGAGAGGAGCGAAGAGAGACCGCGTTCGGTCATGATCCATACTGAAATAAGCTTGTTTCAGTGATTCATAGCATCCAGAAAACCAATAAAAAATCTCAAAAAAATACGAGCTAAAGCAAGCAACAGTATATGATTGATGAGGTAGGGTCCATTATTATCGAGCAGGTGCATTATAATTAGTTAAATTATCTAAGATTAAGGCATAGATTCAAGAGACGAGTGGCGGTTTCCGCTCCATAGCGACGGCACTTGTACACACATAGGAAACACAAGCACTCAAGTGCTGCAGCGATCTGCGGAGGAGGCCTCTTAACGGGGTGAGATCATACTAAGAGAGGGAGAAGAGAGGGAGGAAAGGAGGGAGGCAGGCCTCTTACACACAATCGGGGCCGAGTGTGGACAAGCACGTCTCCGGGGCAACCGTCTCCTTCCCTCTCTGACCCTCCCCACTCTCTCCAGTTCATTCGATCTCTTGGCTGGGAGTAGATTCGGCTCTGGTTTGTGGCCGAATTCACACTAAATGACGAGGCATTTGTCATCTTGGATACAGCGATGCGTCAAGTCGCAATCAGCTGAGAATGAGAGAGGGAGGGACTGTTTATGACTCTTTTCCATCCCCTCTCGTCTCGTGGGAAAGAGTCCCCCCTGTACATCTTCCTCTCTTCCATACCGTGAGAGAGGTGTTTGCCGGAATGGAAGAGGAGCACATTCGAGGGAAGGGATGAATATTGTGAAGGATCTCTCTGTCTGCTCGAAAGGAAGTGAGAGAGAGGGGCTAGATGAGAGAGTGAGTGAGAGACCATGGCGAAGAGAGAGAGTGCAGAGTCGGTCAGACGAGAGAAGAGAGTGCAGGGCTAAACGAGAGATTCTCTCTGGATGGAAGCAGAACAACACGCTGCTTCTTATCGATTCCATGCAATGGAGAGACGGAAAAGGGAGAGGAGTGACGAGGGAGTAGAAGGGAGGAAGGGAGATAGAGACACACACACACACACGACATCAGCACAACAACCTATTCACACAAGCGACCATGAAAGGCCCGCTAGCATCGACTCCCCATTATTGCGTCATTCATAGTCCATGTTACCCCCTTCTCCCTTCTCCGTTCTTTTCTATCAGTCTGCGAGTATGTTGCGTTGGAACATCGCTTTGTAGTCTATTGATAAGTTTAGAGTGCGTATTCACTCGCTTTTTGTACCCGAGTGCATGAGATATTCACGCATCCATTGTCCCGATTTGTGCCCCTGCCTTTGTTACGCTGCTAGGGAGTTTACACGTTCAGTTCAACTAGTGCAATAAGAGCGAATGTGAATGAATAGGCACCAGGCTTGATTTTGATTGTGAAAGCAACTTTAACTTTAACTTTAATGAATAGGCAAAAAAAGCGCGAGCTTAATTCAAGATGCAGTCTATTCATGGGTTGAAATGTCGCGTGCTTTCCCCGGAAATAGTCCATAAATAGGGGCTGACCCGGAGAGAGAAAGGGCAGAAACTGACTCATTCGAGTGCTATCATGCATTTTTTCTCACGTTATTCGTTCGTTCGTTTCACCAATTTGTTGACTGAAATCTGATTACCCGGTCTCCTCTCTGTCCCCTGAAACTAAGTTAATTATGGGCCCCGGCTACTCGTGTCCAATAGCTCGGAATCTCATCCGTTCGCGCTAGTATCGTAGCATTCAAATATACTGCGGACACACTACATTGCTTATCGCATAATACGGAACGTTTTATTCATACAGTACTCATTTTCTGAGTAAGTACTACTAGTGCCTTTTGGAAACGATTAGGAACAAAAGTTAGGGCCGGAGATCCTTTACTCGGGGGAATGAGCGATAGGAATAAGCGGAACGGTTTATTAGTTTGCGATACACGCGTCAATTAGGTTTCTGCTTCACCCTGCCCATTCTTCCTTCACAACTTTGCAACTACTTCTTCTTCTTCTTTCACACCTTAGAGAAGCGAGAAGAGACCCTCGAATCGACTGAGTCCATACACACAGAAAAAGACGCCTGGGAAGGAAACCACTTCAACTCTCTTCTCTCTCTTCTTTGCGCAGTTACTTCTGCCTTCTGTTTTCCTCCTGGTTTCGACTATTTCGTAATTGTGAAATCCGCCCGTTTTCCCTCCAATCTGCTTCTCTTTTATCCATTGGCGCAATTGAAAAGAGGAAGCGAAAGGACGATGTATACTCATATGGATTCCCATCATTCCGATTTTCCCCTCCCTCTATTCCCTCCCATTGAGGACCCTTTTCCTGCTGGCCACTCTCTCACATTCGCACGCTCTCTCGTCGACTGTCTGAGTGTGTTTGCGTCCCTGGCCACCTCTCCCGTTCCCACTCCTTCTCGCGTCTGTCAGGACTGTATTCCACCCGTTCCTCCTCCCGATCTATTCCCCGGTCCACATTCCCGGTTCTTCAATTATATTATCCGGTCCTTATCCTAAACTCTTCTTTCTATTTCACGGCACCGATTCTCGGCTCTAGCATTACGTGCCTGGTTCTCGTAGCAAACCTTTCCATTCTACTCCCCGGTCTCCATTCCCGGCTCTTCCACCATGTATACAAGCTTGGGCTTGTAGACGAGGGATCACGGGAAAGCTAGATAGACAGAGATAGATCCCTCTCTTCCTCCTCCTTTCTATTGTTCCTTCCCCGTGTAGGGGATCGATCAGCAATCGACCCCGTCGATGGCAATTTCGCGCCCGTTGAGCAACACAAATCGTTCTTGTTCCATCTCTTCTTTTCTTCTTTTTCTTCTGCCTTCTCTCTTTTGCATTGTCATATCATTCCTCTGTTCCTTGACACGCGTTCGAACTGTTTCCCTCTAACTTTCACCGATTCTTCCTCAACTTTCAAAGAATATCGAGCACATCTTCACAATTTCGCTTGGAATACCAAGCGAATTTAGAACTTTGCGAAACAGATATTTCGTTCAGCCCAAAGTTATTATATTCTAACCAATAGCTGATGGAAAATTTCCTTTCCGTAGTATTGAATTTAATTTTTGCGTTGCTCCTGTCCAAAATCGATGCTATCAACTAGGAAAAGCTGCCAGCAGTGTGGATTAGGGATTATTAAAGCTCTTCCATTTCCATGGCTTATCTCGACCTACCAGATACATTTCTCACTCCTCCTCTCTGCTTACTACTACTATGCAAGGTATTCAGGCCTTGCGATACCCCTCCGATCCTCTCTCTCCTTGTTTGTCTCTTGTCTACTGCACACCGGAAGGCAAACATTCGTTTCCCATCCGTGGGCGAAGTTTCGCCTACGGTACCTTTTATCACCTGCAGTCATTTTTTGCCACCATCTTCAAGCCGCCATTTCGTGCGTAATTTCAGGTTGGCGTACGCTTGTAATTGCGTTTTGAGAAGTTGGCCGTCTTGTATCACATTCAGTAGGGAGTCAATAGCTTGTGAAACGGCTTGTGGCATCGATTTTGCCTCCATTCATCTTCTCAAGCTTGCTCATCCTCCCGCCCCCTTCTCTGCCTCCTTGACAATTCCAGAGAAAGGATAATGACATGTCCTGACTGACTCCTCCCCGTCGTCTTCCGATTCTTCCTTCTCCTTGAGAGAGAGATAGGTATTCGTAAGCATCAGTCCCAGTTCCCGTTCCTTCCCTTCCTCTCCTTCTTCTCTTCACCCGCCAACTCCATTCTCCTTCCGCATCTCAATCTCTGATTCTGACGTGAAGCCGAAGAGAGAGCTGAAGATTCGGTCAGTCCCTCTCACCAATTCCATCCCTTTCCTCCATCTTCGAATCTGCAATAGGGTGAATCATAAAGTACTCCACAGCTAGATAGATCGATTTTTACCTCGAGTTCATATTCCATGTTCAACAGTTTCGCGCTACATGATACTATTGGCAATATTAGACCTCGCTTACTACTACTACTGCCCCCGCGATCAGGGATTCGATGATGAAATGCAACGCATCTAAGGTTATCGGGCCCGGCAAATCGCATGATGCGCTCAAAGCCTCCCAATAATCCGCTTTCCTGCTCATATCAACTCTCTCTCTCTCTCACCGATCCCTCGGGACCTTTGCTCTCTTTGTCCCTCTCTCTCTCTCTCTCTATCTCACCCTCAAACTGCGGGCTGCTCTTTCTATCTTCTCCTATTATTGACGTGCGCTTGTGGGCAGCTTCCGTTCCCAAAGTAGAGCATCTCTATGTGGGTCGTTTTTCACGCGAAGGCTCAGCGTTGTTCGACTAGGTTTTCTTCTTTCAGACTCCAAGCTCACTAGTCTGCTACAAGATACCATTGCGCACACACGTCCTTATATTCTCAACTATCCCTAGAGATCTGTTCTCTGCCCCCTCTATCTCACCCTCAAAATTGTTCCACACCTGCACATCGTGTTCGTTTACTAAGTTTCACAAATCATTCATTGTTGTTGCTGAAAATATAAATTGTGCTTGCAGTATGCTCATCGACCATGGATGACAAGAGTAAGGAGTTGTGTCCTCGTCTCATTGACTACCTCGTTGTCGTGGGAAGAAGGTCAGCTTTATCAATTCAATTCAATTCACTTGTTTATCCACCAGATTTAAGTAAATTTTGGTGGAGGTCCGTCGTCTTGATGGCGAATCGGTTTGGGGGTTGGGGCTCGTTGAAAAACAAATAAACACACCGACTTTCGAAACCGCCTCCACGTTCCGGTCACGTGCTCATACAGAAGCGATTGAATATCCATACCAGCCAAAAAAATGTTTTCGATTACATATCTCTGCATAGAAACAACTGGCACCAACGTAATCTAGGTGTGAAGAAGAGTGATGAAAATAAAAAAAATATATTTTAAAAAAATAAATATTAAAAAAATATAAAAAATATACATATTTTGCAGGAATCGTACCCGTGGTCACAGCCATCGCGACTCAGTGACGGATCACACCTCTACCTCGCACCCGGATATACTCAGGAGGTAACCCATTCTTCTTGTGTTTACCAATCTCTCAAATCACCGCGGTTAGGATTCTTCGCCACGTCCCTCTCTTAATCTTCGTCCATTACTGCAAGCCGCAAAATTTCTACGCTCAAGCTCTTTTATTATGAGTTTCCGCAGTTTTGTTCTTGATTAGCGTTCCCCCTGTCAATTATTCTCTCCCTCACATTGGATCTTTCTGACCTTTTCTATGCGCTCTTTATCGCCATTGAAGATGTGAAATAGGGAGAGAGAGAGGGAGAGAGGAGAGCTGAAACGTCTTTTCCCTGAATCGTTGCCCTTTTGACGTTGACGTCGAAGTTTCGTGATTGCCTCCTTACAAGTGCACTCTTTTCTCCCTCCGAGTTTGAAATTAGCTCTCTGCTCCTTCCCCTTTCACAAGATCTCCTCAGCAAGAACTAAGAAAGAGCGTAAGATGCGAATAGACGACATTTCGAAGTTGGTCCAAAGCAGTAATTTCACTGCTCGCCTCAAACCGTGTTATTTTCGTCGACGAAGACGGTCTTTAGTCAGGAGGTTTACCACTGTCTCTCCGCTGTCTCGCCTGTTCCTTCCAGTCTTATCTCTTCTACAAGGAAAATGTGCCGAGCGAAACGAAACCCGCAGCTAAAGAGAAAGACACAAATAGGTCCGACTTCGACATGACCTCAGTCGGAAATTTGCATGACTTATTGGTACTGGAGCTACAGAGAGAGTTAATCATTACAATAATCATAACTATTGCGACCGAACTCAATGGAGAACTTATGGCAACTCAGCTGATTCCCCCAATAACCAGCTGATAAAGTTGTTTAAATGTCAAATGTCAAATAACAATCGCAGATATCCGACCGAAGACCACAAGGATTTCTTCCTGCCAACAGACGTCACTCTCTTCTGCCAGCCCGAAGGATGCACTACCATCAGTAAGTGGTAGGGGGCATACCTGTCCAGCCGTGGCGGCGACTCTTTTTTAACGAGAAATATTTTTTGTTCGATCGATAATTGGTACCGTATCTATAGTGGCCTACAGTTTCCGTAGGGGGAGTGGCTCACAAGGAGTCTACACAGAACAGAATTATACATGGCATGCAAGTGGTAATTATACAATTAAAAGGGATTTCACCATGATTGTTCTCGATGATCCAAATTCATTTTGGATCATCGAGAACAATCTTCATAAAATCTACATCACCCTAATAGCCTCCCCAGAGAAACGCTGTAGAATGGGAGAATGATGATATAGCTACGGTAGACGTTGGGCTTGGTCGGAGGTAATTCGTCTTCTTGACAAACTGATGAGAATGACTACCGGCGGGAGAAGTGCAAGTGGGATTTGGGAGAGGAGGGAAGAAGACAAATGGGTAAGGAATGGAATAGATGGGGGAAGGAAGAATGTATAGATGAACAAATGTAAAGGGCATAAACAATTGAGAAAATAAGATTGTATTGGATCACCACTTATGCTACAATTAATTATCTCATTCCATAAATAAATTTCGTCACAGCTCGGGAGTGAATAAATAAACAAATAATTTCTAGGCCATGCCCGTCGCATATCGAGAGAGGCCCAATTCTTCGTTTTCATGCTTACAGAGAAGGTAGTGTCACCAAAATCAGGATTGAGAAAAATAACAAACTCAGGATTCGAACCGAGTGAGATACGGTATATGCCTGAACTTCTACCAGTCATTCGATCGGAAAGCGCCGCCCGGCGAGCAGAGATTGACATTGGGACAGAGAGCCAAGTGAGCTTTATTTATTACCATCAATCGTATGCTGAGAAAAGTGTCGACGTCTTCACGAAAAAGTGAAAAATCGCTGTCATTTTTACCACTCTCCAACGGAAAGAGTGAGGAATGAAGCGTCTTACTCAGTTTCCTCTAGACATCGAAACTGTAGGCTGTATTATTTTCGATTGATTCCGGAATAGCAACCGTATTTTCAGACGTGATCACGTCAAATCGTTGACCTCGCTCGTGCTAATCTCTCACCATCCCTTCATCACCATCTTCCATGATTTACTCGTGCTGCTCAAGAAATTGATCGATGCATGCAATTCGAGAGTGGCCCAGACGCACTCAAAGAGGTGAACTGAGCCATTTTCAGAGAAATTATCGTCCTAAAAATTGTGCAAGGCGGTTTATTACGGATCATAAAAACGTTGTATGAGGAACAAGTGGCTTTTTGCTCCTTCTAGAGTTCAACGATGGCCACTGTTTCTTGAACATGCAATTTAGCATGAGTTTATATGAGTTAATTTCGGACCTTCTTGCTCAAAATCATTTGTGATAGATCTGAATCAATATTCTCTACAGAGATCTCGTTTGGTCGGTGCTCACCGGCCATTGGAAAGAGTCCATTCCACCCGACTGCATGAGGGAAATCAAGGAACTGGAGACGTGGATTCTCATGCTGCTCTCCTCACCCGTCCCTGTACCAGGAAAGACCAAAGTACAGCTAGAGGTGAGCAGAGATCAAAGATCACTTTTATTAGAGACCGGAAGGCAGGAAGGTCAATACGGGGATTTATCTTACCAGGCAGGTGTTCAACTCCAAAACTACCTATCTCGTTCCTGGGTGAATTATGACGAATGAATGAGATGAACACTTTTCTTCCAAATTATGTATTTGTCATCATATGTTCACATAGCAAGCTTGAGCTATTTTCGTATATACGTATTCTGCCTACCCCTTTAGCCGATAGGTCAAACCCTCTTCCCGTTTGAGTAATTGACCCGTGAGTCAGAGTGACGTGCGTTTTCTCTCTCGGGTCGGGGTTATTTCCGGCGTTCGCTGACGCGGTTCCGGCCGTATTTTGATATCCAGTTTTCACTGAGATTGGAATTAAATGAAGTCATTCTGTACAACAAGAAAAGGGATCTCTAAGCTCTGTTCTCTCTGGCAGTTTCGATGACTGTTCCACTAGGATCCTGAAATTGTTTTTGGACTGATAGAAAAGGCGAGAGACTGTGAGATGAGGGTTTAAACACTGCTCATCGTTAGATTGTGAGAGGATGGTGGACACGCTTAAGAAAAGGGATCCCCTCTTCCGAGAAAGAATCGTCTAATTGGGTGAAAGGCAGAAGCAGTCCATCTGAAAGACGAGACGCGGAACAAAGTACTAACTAGAAGCGAATGAGCACTCATAACTGAATCAGCGGGTGAGGGATGGATCCAATGCGTCGTCCGGGAAGAGGACAAAATGAACGAAAATTAAATAAGGCATAGCTTACCCATATCTATTTTCGAAGCCACTTTCTCCGAATATACACGAGAGTCAGAGAATGAACAATCGTAGGAACAGACCGCAGAATTGGCTTGGGGTGGCAGAGCCCTGCCTAGCGAGGAAAATGTACACCCCTTTGTCGTATCATTCAAGACACTACGGTGTTTAGAACATAATACGTAACGTTTTATTATTTTACGATACCTTTTATCTTTATAGGTGATGCCACCCGAGATCTGTGGTATGTTCGAGTTCGCTCTTCCCGATCACACTCGATTCTCTCTCGTTGACTTCCCGATGCATCTTCCATTCGAACTCCTTGGCCCCGATGCAGCACTCAAAGTGCTCACGGCAGTCATGCTCGAGTATAAGGTGAGCATCATTTTATCGATAGTACTGATCAAATGCACATAATGTCAATATATAATATCGACAGGAAAATCAGACGCAAATTTAGCGAGAAGGGCCATGACTATGTAGGAACTTCCAAGGTTCAGGTAGTATTAAGAGGGATATGGCGATACAGAGAATGAAGGTACCCCTCAACAGAGAAGATCATTCCAGGTGGTCCTCCAATCTCGCAACTACAATGCTGTCTCGATGTGTGTTCTCGCCTTCGTTGCTCTTCTCTATCCCCTCGAGTACATGTTCCCTGTGATCCCACTCCTGCCCGCCTACATGCCATCCGCGGAACAGGTTAGTTCGGGGAATACTGCAAGCTAAGGTAACCTACCCTAGAAGCGTTGGGCCGCAGGGTATTGAAGTCCGTCTAAAAGCTGGCCTTACCGGCGGGTCCCACCTAGCGTTGTCTTATGACTGTAACCCCCCCCCCTCTCGATTCCATCAGTCGGTGTTGCGTGGCAGTGTTATGCGGTACTGTAAGGTTATACTGTGTTTCAGTATATTCTCGACGCAAGTGTAAGAAAAAAAGAGAGAAAGCTAGAAACAGCGTCATGTAAATCTACGATAGAGTAAGCTGCTGAATCAAGAATCAACAAATCAGTGAAATTTTTTGCTTAGAGGCTGATGTCCGCATTGCGTACATTATTGAGCATCTGCTATGGGAAGATCCGCAGTCTTTGAATTCATGGCTGCGAGAGAGATATAATTTGGGAGACCTTGTATTCGAGAAGCGTATTCCATGGCGGTATGTAAGGTATCTATTCAAGATTCCGGAGTGTAAACACATTGTTCTGACGCATTTTTAATTGAAAAGGAGGCTATTTTCACAATTCAACTCATGCCTACTGTAGTCATCTTCGCTATTACATCTTTCCCCGAAAGTGCTACCTTTTCCTCCTACGTTCGTCATGATTGATGCCTACTACTGATGACAATTCGGCTTTGTGCCTCTCCTACTTTTGTATACTCTCTCGTCTGTCTGACCCAAGAGAGAGCGTTCGAGTTGCGAGAATCATGCCATTTCGTCATAACTACTGGCTACGGTAGCTTTCCCCGCGGGACAGCCATATAATCGCGCCGCTCGCTGACAGATTGCTTATTATCCGTACATTTAAAACGCAATGCCAGATTGGCTTTCTCTCCCTCAGTTATTCAGCTCTCTCACGAGTGATGAAATGAGCAAGGGCATGTGAAATGGACTCTCCCCTTTTCGCGTGATCTCTCGCCGGTCAGAGATGGCGAGAGAGCATGCGAAATGGAGAGAGTTAGACGAAAGGGGCATGAGAAGTCAATCTGATTGAAGGCACTTCTCGCCCTTTCCCAGCCCAAGGGAATATATGCCCCTGATGATTGATGAGCGATTCTTATAATATACTGATGAAAAATCGTATATATTCTGTGTGAATAGGGACCAGCAGACCATTTCTGATGGAAAAGACAGTTGAATCTGAAAATATCGTGCAAATTTCAGCTACTGCTCGCCCCAACACCATTCATCATCGGCCTGCCAGCCACTTTCTTCGAAACGAGAAAAATGCGGGTAAGAAGATCCAAATATCTCATTATTCACTCCACTGGAGGGGCCTGTTTGTGTGAATGGGCGCCCCTTAAGCATCTCAAGCTGTACTCATTTGTTCTCTCCCTTGCCCATTCATCCTCTCAGGCTCTGAGGAAATGGATATTTAGGAGAAGAAGGGCTCATCCTTCTTGGAAAACCAATTGGGAGGAAAGAAAAGAGAGACGGAAAAGGGAGCACATGGGGATGATGATGTCATGTGCACACACTCATTGTACACAACAATCGGTGCAAAACGGGGTTTACAACACGCGCTTGAACCCAAATTGGGAACTATTGTAGTTAGAAACTGCTAAAAAAATTTAGTATTTAAAAGAGTTGCGAGAACAAAGCCACGCATGACGCAGTACAAAGGGGAATTACTTATCATCACACATAATTGGTTTCACAATATACAAGCATTGTGCACAACAATCGGTGCAAAACGGGGATGTCGATACATGGATTCGTTTGGATTATTTTAGTTGGAGTGATGCAAATAGTGTCATTTTATAAATAATCGAGCTTTTTCACAGAACATGACGTTCTACCACTAAGATGATCTAGCACAATATGCGAGTAAAATAACATTGAGATGGCCTTCACGCACTGTATCATCTAAAAAACATAGTTGTAAAAAAATCGTATCAATTCTGCTACAGGATTGATGTAGCAGAATTGATACGATTCCGGAACGGATGCTCTATGCAGAGACTAATTAAATAAAATTAAATTGGTTTCACGTACTGTGAAATGATAACTCCGATTCCTCAGACTCCCAAAAAGCTCTTGAAAATAATGAATACATACCAGGAGGTTCAGAAGGGAGAAATGATATGGAGAATGCATATGTTAGCGATCGTAAGTGATAAATCTATAACAGGAGCTTCCGAACGACGTCGTGCTCGTCGATCTCGACACGAATGTCATCCAGATCCCTGAGGATATGAGCATACCGGATATGCCCGAGCCAGACACGGGTATCCTCAAGGCAAGTTCCTCTTTTTTGTCGATATTCTTCTGTTTGGTTCAAATCCTTAGCGAAACTACTTAGGAATAGATTTCTGCATAGCGTTGCCTTACGACTGTACAATCGCTTGACGTGGATACACCTTTACCGTGACAACTATAGCGAATGAGAATCGATAATGGTTTCTCGATTGCAGAAGAACTTGCGCGACGCGCTCACACGGATGTCTCACTACGGCACGGAGAGGAGGGGATCGGTAGAGGTCGATTTCGATCGTTGGATCGGAAAATATACTTGATTTCAGGTAGGAATCGCGCCCGACGCAGATGAAATCGACGTGGCGGTGCGAGTGGCGATGGTTAGTCATTAAAAATTTTCTTCCCTGCATCTTCTGAGTCCTCATATCTACTCCAAAATTTCGTCAATGAAGCACTCTTAGTGGCATCTTTTGACCACGATGCTTCCAATTGGAAATAAATCATTATTTGACCTTCTGGACATTCTATTTGGCTGTAGCATTCTCAGTGAATAGTCGATTTCACAGGTCAAATTCTACAACTCGGCCAACGTCTTCGGTAACTTCTCCGAGCACACTCGCACACTTCGTCTCTATCCTCGACCCGTCGTCTCTCTCCAGAACGAATCCTTCCTGAGGAGTAGACCGACCGTCTCGCAGTTCACGAGTGACCTGTGCAGGTGTGATATTACTATTTTTACCGAGGTGCAAATAGTGGAAAAGGGTGGAGATGAGTTTCAACGCTTTCATACAAAATTCTTGCAATGAGCATTGAATTATTAATACCGTTTCACGTAATTGTTCAATTAGGAAGAAACATATCTATCTTATGTGACAACAGAAAATATTGACTATTTTGAGGATAAGTATTCCAGGACCTATGAAGAATATCAACCCATCCTCATCTGAGCACTACTGCCTGACATGAATAAATTATTATTATTATTATTCCAGGACGCAAGCCGTCGAATACTTTGCCGAGTGTTCTCTCTGTCCGAAGAACGAGACCTTCGTTCGTGTCCAATCTGGAGTGGAATCAGCCTCTGCTGTGGGAGATAAGATCAAGTGGTTCGGAGATCAACTCATGCCCGTGCACTTTGCTGTGAGTATTCCATTTATTCCATTCCAAGTCTATTCTTACTGCATCCTAATCATACCTGTATGGCGCGCACAGACGACCGGTCTTTGTGCGCGCCATACAGGTTTCCGCGCCCATGTGCATACATGCATGGTCAAAAATGAGTCGCCGACATGCCTGGACAGGCATGATTCAGGGCTGGGAAAAAATTTAACGGATCTCTCATTTCGTAATACTCTCTCACTCTTTCTAACCGGCGAGAGAGCATTGCGAAATGATAGATCCGTTAAATTTTTCCCAGCACTAGTATGATTCCAAACATGGAACAGCATACTTCTTACATGAGAAACCAATCAGCATCACTTTAACGCATACTTTTACGTACATACTTTTGCAGGTATTTCCTCACTCCTCCTCGCTCTCCTCCACTCTCATCTCTCAACAATACACTATGGACGAAGAGTCGAGTTCGGATGATGATGAACAGAGGAATTCGTTCGAGGATTTCGTATTCGACTCGGACGATACAGGAAGCGGTCAGTTTGACTTTTACCTCGATTAAGTCAGTTTGACTTTGGCATCCATGTTCCAAACTTACAACACTAAACAAATTCTGTCGACTACTCATCCTTTTCATTATTCATTCTCCTTCGTCGATTCTGTCGATAAATAAATCGAAATGAGATTAACTTTTGCTGAATTGTTAATACTACTATCAACCCCCTTTTAGACTTCTCGAGCTCACTTCCCATTGCAGTTTCATCGGAGAAGCACTCTCGGGCCGATCGTCCAATTTCCTCCGTGAACGACGTCTATAAAGAACCGATGAAACTGGAATTGCCTCAGTCTGAATCCGCACTCTCCATTGGATCATCGATTAGTAGTGGAAGGTATGCAATTCTTCTCGTCTTTTGCTCGGCCTACTATCTCGTCGGTTAAACAAAGTGATAGGTTAGTACAATGGTAATTCAACAACCTCTTATCTCCTGTCCGTAATCTGAAATTATCTACTGAATCAAGGAAGTCTGTTCATAATACCCTGTTCATAATAGTTAGACACCCACAAAAGAAAAATGAAACATCAATTGATAGTTACTCGTTGAGCCAACGTACCCATGGCAGGATTGAGTGGGTACCATTCATAATTCAACAGAAAACGTGCCTACACACTTCCCTGAAACAGTAGACGAGTGACGATTAACAATTCCTTGTCTGACTATATCACCTACTCGTTTGTTCTCTCAAACCGGTGAGGGAGTATGAACAATGGCGAGAGTGTGTAATCAAGTTAATATTCCTCACTTATTTCGAGTGATATTTCGTCGATTAGTCAGACAATTTGGAGATGTATCAGTTTCGACAACATCCGCATATCAAAGATTTTGCTAGTTACAAACGAACTCAGTGATATCTCATTAATAGTTATTGGAGCGGCTTCGTAACTAGTTACGAAAATGCTTTAATAAATTGAGTATGTGGAACGAAATCACGATATTTCGAAAAATTAGTCATCAATAATCCATTCATCTCAGTCCCTCCTCTTCGATGTCTACGTCGGCCATTGATTCCGAGGCGGATTTCGCTCGTCTCGCTGAGAATCTCGCTCTAAAATCGGATGCCAAAGGCGCCTTCTCCTTCGATCCGTCCACCATCTCCATCGCTTCCTCCACTCGTCGTAGTTCCGTGTCTTCGGACGTCGACACAACCCCGGTGCGTCCCTGGGGTACCGCACAGACCCGACCGTCATCGAAGCGAGCTGCAGCAGCTGCAGCAGCAGCAGCTGCAGCAGCAGCAGCCAAGCTGCGGCCGCTATCGCCGGCGCGCCCCTTGCTCGAGCTTAGAACCGCCGTAGTGCCTAGCAGTGATGAGATGATCATGGTGTTGCACAACAACAACAACAACAACAATGGCACGGATGACGTCATCGAGGAGGAGGACTTCAGCGTGGAGGTCGTCAAGGACTTCACGGAGGCTGAGGAGGTGGTACGTGCACGTCACTTTGTGGGCAATCAGTATGGTTGACAGAATGAAGAATCCGTTTCCTCCTTCCGCGTGCTTTCTAGTCAGTGATCGTCGAGAGAGTACGAGGAATGAAGAGACGGCATCTCCATCTTAACAACCCTAGTCGTTGCTTCGTCTCTCTCTCGAGCACTTTCGATGCACTTTAGTGATGAATTGGCAAGTGTTCTCTGGTCTCATTGTTCTCTGGCCGAGAAGAAAAACGAGAAGCGTATGCCGAATTCTCATCACTAACCACCTGAAACGACAGAGAGACGAGATAGTGAAAGTGGCGAGTGCACTGTTGGATCGACTACTCCGATCCAAGGAATCTCCAGTCCATCCAACGGTTCAATCGCCTTTGAAACTCGTCACAACTACTCTAACTCGTTTTTGTTTTGCCGTTTTTCGTGCGTAGCACCACTCTCTTTCTGAATAACACCACCAGAATTGAGAATGAGAGCCAGCAAGAGTGAAGAAGCATGGTAGGATGGAAGTGGTTACTGCATCATTCCATCCTGTCATTTGCCCGAGTAAGCGGTTGTCGTAGAGTGCATGCTTTTGGATGGGCGAGTCATGTCACAGTTTGAGAGACCGTATGTATCATCACACCTTTCCTCCACCACCTCCACCTCCCTCTCGTTGTCTGATCAGTTGTAGATATCGGTCATCGATAAGTTGCGAACACCAACACGTAGAGACACCCTTGCAAGCTCTTCATTTTCGTTCTCGAGTTCTCTTCATTTGATGCGCTCTCCACCCGGTTAGAATGATGAGAGAGTGTGTGAAATGAAGAGTCGATTTCCCCATTTGGATCTGAGCCGAGTATGGAGAATGAGCATCACAGTAGATCGTTTCCACATAGCATTCGTGGCATGTCCGCGTCGCTATCCCCCCGCTGCAGTTAGAAATATTTCTCGAACGAGTTTGAACGAGTTTTAGTTACTATAGTATCTTAGAACGAGTTATTAGCACCTGCGGCTGATACTACATCCACTAGTGACAATAACTCGTTCTATGGTACTAGAACATACTAGAACGTACTAGGATACTAGAACAAGTTAATGTAGACGCAAAGCCGACTATATATCGGCTGACTGGGCGTGAGAGACATTCGGGCCAATTCCCACTCGACTCAACGAGTCTTTTCAGGTGCAAAACAGAAAACAGCGCGTGCCGAGTGTTGACACTCCGTCCAAGGGAAATCGGATAAAGGCGGTGAGTGGATCGCAGGCTTCCCTTCTATTTTCTTTCGTTTTTTTAGACATTTAGACATGACATTTATGTTCAGGAACGAGTTTTAGAACGAGTTTCAGTTACTATAGTATCTTAGAACGAGTTATTGGCACTAGCGGCTGAGACAACATCCACTAGTGCCAATAACTCGTACTAGGATACTAGAACAAGTTAATGGCACTAGTGGCTGTGACAAAAGGCCAACGAAAAGGCCAACTAGCCTTTCAAGAATGTATGCGCCCACATAGAAGGGATCATATTTCCTGTGGCAGGGTCTCTCTCAATTGACGGATTCGGGAGAGAAAGTGCTGGGCAAGAACTTCATGAGTGCGATCAATGGATATGCCGAGAAGAGTAACGATATCTTTAGTTCGGTGAGTATTTTTTTCCGATTAATATTAGAAATGATAGACAAATGAAAGCGATAGAGGCAAACGAGCGCTAGTAGGAATATGGCTCACAACCCGGTCAAACAAACTCATAATACAAAGCGGATCGCTAGACGGTAACGGACCGTTTACGAGATAGGATCGAAAATATTCCCGTAATCCTCCACTCCTTAAGGTTTCATCGCGCCATTTTTGTGTTTACTATTTCATTATTAAGGTGCTGAATCGGACGGGCGCAACGGCGAAAGCTCAAGCGATCAAGGAGAAAACCATGATGCCTATTGCCAATGCAGCCGCTCAACGGATCGATCAGAGCCAGCAATTGGTGAAGAAAGCGGCGCCCGCTCCCACCAGCATTCAGGCAGCCACGCAGCAGGGGTGAGATAGATTGTCCCTTTTTTCGGATAGCAACTCACATTAGTATCGTAATCGCTCACTGCCGCTCCTCGATCGACTCCTACACGTATCCCCTGAAAGCTTCATATCCAATAGATCCCCTCTGACAGTTAAATGGCGCAAATTCACGTGAACAACTGCATGAATTGTCATATTACTTAGCCATTACTAGAAATTATAAGCAATATGGATTCCAGGAAGAACCAACAACTCGCTCGTGAGATCTGTGATGCAGTCCTCGCTGGTCAGGGAGTGGGAGTATTCGTGTACCCGAAGTTGAAGAGACTCTGTGAGGAAGAAAGCATGAGGGAACTGGTGAGCACATTAACTTCCTTGTGTACACCACCTGGTCGTCCTATGAAGACTGGAAAATCGCTTTGATTGTTCAAGGAACATTATCTTTAGCAACGTATGAATGCCAGTCTACTAATAGAAAGTTGAGCTTTAGCTTACAATATTCGTTTGCCAGTAACTTCATCGTTCAGATCTGCTCGAAACTGAACATTGGACTCGAGCACAAGATGAGCGAGGACGATTTCATGAAGGAAGTGGTCAGTATTTTCATGTTTCTATTCGAATTACAGTGATATTTCAGCAACTAACCCGAGCACAGTACAAGGGCTACATCAAGGTGCTGCAGGCGTGCATTGCCGGTATTGAGGTGAGCCCACCGCATTTGTATAGACGATTTCGGTTACAACACCCCGCGCAGGTCGATACTCTACAACGCACAAAACCAGCAAAATCTAAAATTCGCAAACTAGCCCTGATTTATGTAACAGTGGCATGAATTACTGCAAACCATGACTGAAAGTAATGACTGAAAAATCGAAAAATCGCAAACTAGGAAAGTAGCCGTCGGATTCAATAGAGCTACGACTCAAGAAAGTCTGAAACGACGGAATTTACATACCGTATTTTTTCAGCTTTCCTTCAACACTCCCGGTTCGAACGGCCTCGCTTCGATGTTCCACGTGCTCGAGATCGCTCATACTCACTATTGGTCGAGACAGACGAGTGAAGTGATGACACCCTCGTCCGCCACTCCCAGTTTGGTAAGCAGGTCCTTCTGGACATATTCCCCTTCCTCCTCCTCGATTTCCTCCTTTCTGCCAGTGTTATTCTCGCTTGACGGTTAGAGACTAGAGGGGAAGCTTGCGGAAGTATCGAACCTGCAATCCTACCAACTATCATTGAGAACTAACTAAACAAATAATGAATTCAACATCATTCTCAGGCTAACACTCCCTCTGCCTCTACACAAGACCTCACTTCGCTCACTTCCACTCGATATAAGATCTCCACCGACGGAAAGAATGTGACGCCACAACGAGTTGAGAATGGTCAGCAACTCATTTTTTCAAATTCCAAAAAGTTTGCTAGATTTTCATAAAACCCCTTCTTAGGTGGCTCTCGCAAGAACTCCGAGCACAGTATCGGAAAAACTGGAGTCAACGGAATTACGCCGTCTTCACTGACAAGGTCCTGTATATTCTAGTTCGATATCGATTTTCAAGGAAATGTGTTTAAAAATGCCCCTAATTTTCTCTTTCTGACTCGCACTCGCTTTTATTCTAGGTTGTTATTCTCTCAAAAAAGGTCAGAGTCCCCATCAATTCTCCTTTTCAGTTCCGAGATCACACCAACGCCCGATGTCTCCGTCCCACCAGCCATGCCTCCTCCCTCACTTCCGCCTCGACCCGGCTCTACCTCATCCACTTCCTCCTCTACCTCGTGCCCTCCCCCACACGGGGTACCACCTCCACCCCCTGCACGACCCGGTAATACCTGATTTCACTCATGGGTGCCCTCCTAATTCTTTATGGTCTCACTCTACTCGAGAGATTCCGTGTTGAGTCGAGCGAAAGGGCTTATCAACCTTTTGTCTATGATTGTCAGAATGAGGAATCGTCTCTGTTTTGGCCATGAACAGAGATGATTTCTCAGTCCTGAGCTCATTTGTCCTCTCGTCGATTGTCGTACATCGAAGTTCTCTCTTTCTCTCGTGTGTCTCTTCTGTCTCTGTTCTCTCAGTTTCTCGTGTGCATTTCGGCGGCTGATCAAATCAAATCGATGTACGATACACTCTATCTCTCACTCTATCTCCCACGCTTTGTCTATTATGGTCACAATGCAGTATCGAGCGGTGCTCAGTGCTTCACCAAAAACAAGGCCTTTTAGTAGAGAAGCATTGAGTGCCGCTCGATTATTGCTCAGAGTCTGAGTACCTCTCAGTTTCGTCAGGCGCTGCACCTCCATCAATTGGTTTCCGACCGCCTCCGCTACCGCCCCGTCCGGGTGGTCCGCCACCCCGGGTGCCTCCCCGACGACCGGACATTGCTGCTCCACCACCCGCGGCGCCGCCTCCTCTTCCTCCTCCAGCCACCGTGCCTCCGCCACTGATCGCGCCCGCACCACCCACCACGAAGAGTACGGATATAATTGACTGGGCCGGTGACTTGGTGGTCTCATTTGATCTTTGATCTTTCGAAAGCCAGTCACCGGCCCACTGACAGTCGCTAGTAGCTCGTAGTACAATAGAGTAGATGTGCTTGCTAGCATGTGATTGTGATTAACTTCGTTCGAAAAGAGATTAAACTGAGCTTTCAGTGCCTCCGATGCCGCCAGTCCCGGCTGCGAAGACTCCCGCTCCTCTCCCTGCTGCAATGGCTGCAGCTGCTGCAGCAGCGACCAGTCCCCCGGCAGTCTCCACTCCCAATGGATCGGCATCGAAAGCGGAGCAGGCAAGAAAGCTCACGGCACCAAGCACTCTCGAGGCACGTATATACTTACTATCACCTAACCAAATTAAACAATCACGAATCTGGAATCACTTTTTCCTTTCGAGAGCACTGACTCACCTCACTTTGTGGATGCCAATGATCATGATCAAAAAAATATAAATATTAATATAAATGAGAAAGAGCTATAGGTCGCAGCAGCGAATGCGAGCAAGCAAGGATCGACACCAAGTGAACCGACGAGACATTACATCTACCAGGATCTACTGCGTAAGTAGAATTAAAGGCCATGTTTGTCTTCCGATGTGTATTGGATGGAAACCAGCAACATGTGTCACAAAAACATAACGGTTCACTTATCGCATTTATTTAGTGACAACACCGAACCCGCTCTGGCAGAAAGTCGTATTCTGGGAGAATGTCTTTGTGGATATCGTCGCCACTGAGAGGGAGATCATTGGGATGGATCAAGAACCCAGCGAGATGATCGATCGGTTAGTTTTTCTCTTACACTATTACTAAGTTGTACTAGTCTCGACTGGTGTTCATGCTTACTGCAAGAGTAGTGTGAGAGAAACCTTCAATTCAATCTTTTTTTTGATAAAAAGGGAAATGAGGGAGTATCAATGTTCTACATATTGACGGGGTTCCGTCGTCTTGATGGCGAATTTCGGAAGTGGGGTTCGGGAGGAAATAGCAGGTTGGCAGAAAAAACGTTGTCCAATTCAGGTACGCCCATCTCGGTGAACACGAGAAGAAACGGCTTGAACTGGAAGAAGATCGACTTCTTGCCACTCTCCTTCACAATCTCACTGCCTACATGATCATGTGTGGCACGGGGCAGAAAGCGATTCAACAGAAGATCCGACGATTACTGGGAAAGGCCCACATCGGATTAGTTTGCTCGAAGGAGATCAATCAACTGTTGGACGACCTACCGCAGACGGTGAGTTGTGCTCCACTAGTGGTGACTTTATCAAATCGCCCTTCTCCGTCCTTTGCATATTCTAGACAGACCGGCTAAAAATAAATAGAAATTAGAGATCACTGCTATCCTTGAAACTAGGGATGGCTAAACGGAAAACGGAATAATGCAATTCCCCTCCCCTCATTTCATTCATTCCGTAATGGAGAGTGGTCTCCTCATTTTCAATGCGGAAAGAAAAATCATTACAGAATTTCTGGAATGATCATTCTTCCGAAATCGCTGAGCGAGGCGCGGTGTGAATCTTTTAAATGAATCTTTCGTTGTTTCGCATATGTTTCATCAATTGCA
Source organism: Pristionchus arcanus (assembly GCA_900490705.1). Lineage (NCBI taxonomy): Eukaryota > Metazoa > Nematoda > Chromadorea > Rhabditida > Neodiplogasteridae > Pristionchus > Pristionchus arcanus. Next base: position 76,697 of record LS486537.1, read on the forward strand.
CATAAATTTCAGAATTCTGTAATGATTCATAAAAATGAAATGGAGAGACACCGATCACAGAATAAATGAATTGGAAGAATGAGAGGGAAAATCAATTCATCATTCCGTTATAAATTCTGTTTAGCCATCCCTACTTGAAACTACTATCCCATCCATGAGCAATAAAAATATGAATGATTTTGCAGCAAGGCAACTCCATCCCTTTGAAACCTCTTGGTAGTCGCCTAGTGCAGAAACAGAGCTTCACCGTATACGTCGGATCGAACACTGAGGGAACAATGATGTTCATGGAGGTGAGACTTGAGATTATACACCACGGCTGCTAGTGAAAATAATTATTGTTGAATAAGAAAACAAAGTTTACCGAAAATGCTCGTATGAATTCATTAGATCGTAAACCCATTAATATATGTAATGAAAACTTGAGAACCATGTGAGTGACCATTTATGAAGCGAAAACTCATAATAAGATGATGTCCGTTTAAAGGTGTGCGATGACGCTGTGGTTCTACGTGCAGTCACTGGGGCAGTATCGGAGAGATGGTGGTATGAACGACTGGTGAACATGACATACTCTCCGAAGACAAAGGTATGCATTGTGTTTAGTCTTGTAACATAACCCTTGAAATTATGTACGGGGCTATATCTCCTAGACATTATCGTTAGATCCTTACACGGTATCTCTAAAGAGTCGTGCTAAAGTGTATAATAATTAGGCCATTCTTGAGAGTACTTTGCTTGCAGGTTCTCTGTCTATGGAGGAAACACGAGGACAAGGTTCACATGCACAAGTTCTACACCAAGAAGGTTTGTAGATCAATTTTCAGATGATACGGTACTAGCGAAGGGAATTGCAATGTCGAACCAATAAACTCTAATACGGCACTAAGACGAATATCTGAATGCAATGCATATTGCTAAATAGTCAAGTAGAGCTCATGAAATTTAGAGAAAATATAGAAAAAAAGGTTTAAAAAAGTCTGAGTGGGTCCCGCCTAGCGTTGTCTAACGACTGTAAAATCGCTTGACGTGGCTTACCTTTTTCCTGTACGAAAGCTCAATATAACATCGAAACTATAGTGGGTGGAATACATTGGTGGCGAACATTGGTGGAATGCAACCTATGAAGAATTCCGACCTATCTGACAATGAGCGTTAACGCCTGAATAAATTATTATTATCATTATTAAATTAGTAATTATTATTATAGTGTCGCGACCTCTACTTGTGCATGAAGAACGCTATGGAACGAGCGGCAGCCAGAGGCAAAGTGAATGTGGAAGGAAGGGATCTCGGTGGAGAATTCCCCGTTCACGACACGGAAGCGAATCAAGGAGGATTACTTCAGGTTTGAATAGTCAAAAATTTCAAGGTCAATATTTGCGTCTAGGTCCGCATCGACGGAGTCTCAATCGAATTCGTCAATCGCCAATACTTTATCGAGCTCGGAAACATCAAAAAGTGCAATACCTACGGAGGAAATGTGTTTCTTCTCGAAGAATTTGGTAAGTCATCAATTCACTTGTTCACTACGTCGTCTCGGTTGATATCAGAAAAATTATGTACTTTCTTCAGATCGGAAGGAGAACAAGCTCATTCAGCGTCGTTATATCTCTGCCATGGTTAGTTCCCAGTCTGATAGTCTTTCCATCACACTGAATAATGCACAAACTAGAGCACGAAATAGTATGTAATGACAATTCGAAACTGTCACTCCCCCGAACTGTGATCATGAAACCTACTATTCGTGTTGTCCCACCATATTCGTGCAGCACAGTAGTTATGTCAACTCAACACCCAACATGGAACTAATAGTCACCATATTGGGCGTTAGTGTTGATCAAGCATTCCTACTCCACGGCTCGGGTCGCATGCAAGCCCGGCCTGAATATCTTTCAGTTCCCCTCTCTCACTTCAGGCTTCGTCGATCGCCTGGGCTCTGCACCGCGTGTTTAGCATTCGACAGACGGCCGTGGCCGCATTTCCCCCTCCTCGACCCCTACGACACACCCTATCGGCCACTGCTGCTATGCCTCAGGGTCGACTGGCGGAGGAATTGCAGCAGGGCCACTTGCAGCTGATGCTGCAGAGCAATCCATCCATCGAATCCGGCAACTCTGTCGATTCGGCCATTGTCGTGGATTCAGAAGGAAGCACGCCCGTTCAGTAGTCTATCGAGTAGGTTCGTGTACGTATGCACGTGTATTACAATGTTCAATCTCTCTCAGTCATACCTACTCTCTTGTTCTAACCAGAGAGTTCGAATAATTGATAGAGATAGAACATTGCCTATTGTTCGTTAAAATGGAAGCACTAAGCCAGACGTTAAAAAACGGAATGTTAATAAGTTGGTATATTATCAAATTTGTCGTATAACCTATCGGTAGTATCATATGGTGTCGTAACATTGTGTTTGTGCGTTAACCTAATCACTACTTTGGCACACTTCTCTGACTATACCGAAACACCATTTATTTCCCTTTTCAATGGTTCATTGATGCCATATTTCGGAATATTAATATACAATTTTCAGGCCGATCAAATCTGTTATGCTGTGCTCTGCGTTTTCTCATTCAATGCTGCTGGAAAGAAAGAAGAGAAAAAGGCTGAAGAAGCAGCTAAATAATTCACTCATAAATATTACTCTGTATTCCTATTATTCACTTGATTCAAACCTTCCTGGTAGATTCTATAATTCTTCATGGCTCTAATTTAGACTCTTTCCCCTCCCTTTTGGTAACTGAAATTACTTCTGATTATCGGGTGAATTTCCCTCTCATTCGCTGTATTTTCCACTCGCTTATTGTTCAGTTGCTCTATTCTTCACTACGCAACAATGTCTCAGCGATAATTTCTCTTGAGTTAAATGAGGTCCAACCATAATTAAGTCTCTCTCTAGAGAGAGAGAAGTGTTGTGTCATAAAGTGCATTGTCCAATATGTAGTGATTGTAACTGAAGTCGAAGCTAATATTGTCTCATTGTACTAAATATGCCTGCTGTAATAGTGAACGATCTCAATCAGGCATAGATAGTTGAATTTGTGATACATTCAATAGAGTAGACATAGCAATAACATCGTCTTGAATAAAGAGTTTCTAAGCGCATTTTCCCATGTCTTTTCTTGTTTTGCATATAACGATTTGTTTAAATATTACAGTGGCAGATGTTTGGCACACTTAATGATGCTTTTTTCACACATACAAAGCACGTTCTTTCTCTTTCCTGATATTTTCGTCCTACGTGCTCACAAGAGCTCGCCAGAGGGATCGATCTCTTTCTGGTCAGAGTATGTTAGAGATCGTGTGATCTGAAGAGAGTTAGACAGCGGAAACAAAATCCATTAAATTTATTTCACAATTCAGGCTATATTTCCTGCGGTAAACTTGCAGGGACGCCTTCTTTAACTATGTTTCTCATTACGATTTTTTTACCAAATCCATGTAATCCTTCAAATTCAAACTAATTGTTGCAACATTTTGTAATTGAAAAAGCTAGCAACTGAGTTTTGCTTACTGACTCAGTTTACCGCAATTGATGAAAAATCAGATCTAACAATCAACCATCCAAAGTTTTTGTATTATTTCATTCTTTCATAAATTGACAAATTAATATTAAGAACACACATTCAAGTTATATTACAATTTGAATAGATTTATGACCGGATTTATGATCGGATACAACCCATTCGTAAATTATTTCAGCATTATATCTAATTCAGTGGTCTCGATGTGACAACCAACATCTTCGTAGTGCTTTATGAGCTCGAATTTCTTCTTGAAGACAATATTACACTTTGCACATTCAAATCTTCCAATGCCATGTCTGCCTCTCATATGCCTCATCAGCTTGGCAACAGTAGAAAAAGCAGCACTGCAGTGATCCACCTTGCATTTTTCTGGGCGCAGTCCTGAATTTTTTCAAAGTTCGCATGAACAGATTTCAATAGAGATTTACGTGATATATTATATATGTCATATTTCCCTAAAGTATATACATAGTACAAACCAGTGTGAATTAGCTTGTGTTCACGAAGATGGCTGGATGATATCAGATATTTCATACAAATATCGCACTTGAATCTCCGCACAGACAGCAAGGTCAGATCTACTGCAGGGTTAGGAAGACGTTTTTCGGTCCTTTTCGGAGAGATTTGGCTTTTCTTCAGGACATCTTCAATATTATCATCGATTGCCCATGGGTGGATTGACTCCGACGATTTATCAGAATTTGCCATCGATGCGGGTGGCTGCAAATGATTGGAAACTTTTATGGAAATTTCGCCGTTAAATCTTTTTGCTGACTGGCTGATCGTTATCAGTCGAATCCGATAAGATACCACTTGCTTCAGAATTATTTTTTTCCAGAATGTTTGAAATTCCTTGATCAGATGCTTCACCGGGAATCTGAAACGAGATATTTTATAAAAAAAAACTTCTTTTAATATACTTACCACCATGTGTATATTGTTCGCACTTTTCTCTCGTGCGGAAGCTTCAAGCTGGTTCTTGTTTATTAAATTCCGATTTTCGAACTGAAAAAATATTAAAGAATTCTTATCCGAATCAATTCAAACCAAAAATGCATCGGGCTCGGCCAGATCTTCGCTATATTGTAACACCGAGTTATTTTCGTTAAGTAACGGCGAAGGAGTCCTGATATTTTCTTCCAATTGCCAGCAGATATCATTCTATAAATACGAAAATTGTGCACTTTTTCATATTGTGCATAATAAAACATGTTTTCCAAACCAAAGATTCAAGGTCGTCCAGTTGGTTAGAGAAATCCATTATGACCAAATTATTTCTTCTCTTTTCGCATATCTGTGAGATGAAATTAATGAAACTTTTTATTATAAATTTTCAGTTGATCATAAAAAAAATTGTTTTCAAAATGGAAAATAAAATTTTTACAACAATTTACGAATTACGAATTTACGAAACATCTTATTTTCGTGAACGTTGACTGCTTCGCCATAAAATCCCGAAAAAGTCACTGTTTTCTCCGTTTTTTTTCGGGATTTTACAAATCTTTTAAATTTTTTTAAACAAAATTTTATCCGAAGACCTGACCGGCTGCTTAATATCGACAACAGCAACGACCGACGAACAATTATCAGTAACAGTCGATTCTATATCGGCATCAATCGATCTCTGTGATTAAGTTTTGAATAATAATTCTTGTTGAAAAAGTAGTCTAACCTTATTAAGCGTTGCTTCAAAATCCTCCGCTCTTTTTCTGTTTTCCAATTTCTTGAACATAATCACAATTAAATCGCTGAGTCCATAGACTAGCGAACGCTCTGCCTCGTCTCTGAATTTTTTAAAAAATATTTTGATTCTGTCTTCTCTCACTTTTTCTTATCAAAATTCTTGGCAGTTTCCTTCTCTTCAGTCAGCCGTTTTAACGCGTATTTCGTTCTCTGCAAAAATAAGATAAAAATTTAAAAACGCAATTCTCACTTTAGCGTCTAGTCCATTATTCGCAGCAGAAAGTAGTAAGTCAGTTGTGGCCGCAAAGACACTCCCGAGGGGCAAATCGTAACTTTTGAGAAAACTACTCTGAAATTAAGAATATTTTGCAAATAATGAATCACGAATCGGCGACCTTCTCGCCTAAAGCACGAACAAATTGGTCGCTAACAGCGTCGCCATCCATTCTGGATAAATCTGCATAAATATAAAATTTAATTATGATTAAGAGACGTTTCACGAGAGAACGTAGCTTCTGGACAGGGTCGACGGATGACTTTTCTGCAACCTATCAAAATATTTTTTTGGTGAAGTCCTCATACCGAGTGCTGATTCCCGTCGCAATATGAAGAGTTTTTATGAACTCTCCGAAAAGTTACAGGCCTGGCCGGAAAAAAATCGAAATTTTCAACGAATATTTTTTATCGTTTTAAAAATGTGAACGTATGTATTTTTTGACGTAGATTCCGAAAAACTTACTCCGGAAGGCATGCGACATCGATGAAATGTCGATAATGATATTTTTCGTCACTTTTCCCCGTTACTGAAAAAATTTTCTCTAGAATTACACTTTTAGACTTAAAATTCGGATTCCCCGTGCAAAAATACCTATTGCCTGAAATTTTTTCGAAAATCGATCCATGCGCCCGAGGTTTACATCGTTCCGAGTAACGTGCAGTTGCGTTTTTTTGGGCAAAATGGCTTATTGCGATAGGAGTCAGCATGATTGGCTAATCGTAATTATAGCTCAAATGATGTTTATTCATCATTTTTCATCTACTGACGATGTTTGGTGAACTTTTCGAACTCAACTTTGAACATTCTTCATGGCTACTTTTTTCACATAAGGGTCCCCCCTTATGTGAAAAATCATGTTGGGGGTCATGATGAAATAGAACCTCCGACCCAACAAGAAGTACGCAAGGATGCTTAAAAATTATTTTTATGTTACTTTTAGTGCAATCATACATGTTATTGTGGCCAATTCCAGCATGACCCCAACATGATTTTTCACATAAGGGGGGACCCTTATGTGAAAAAAGTCGCCATGAAGAATGTTCAAAGTTGAGTTCGAAAAGTTCACCAAACATCGTCAGTAGATGAAAAATGATGAATAAACATCATTTGAGCTATAATTACGATTAGCCAATCATCCTGACTCCTATCGCAATAAGCCATTTTGCCCAAAAAAACGCAACTGCACGTTACTCGGAACGATGTAAACCTCGGGCGCATGGATCGATTTTCGAAAAAATTTCAGACAGTATGTATTTTTGCACGGGGAATCCGAATTTGAAGTCTAAAAATGTAATTCTAGAGAAAAATTTTTCAGTAGCGGGGAAAAGTGACGAAAAATATCATTTTCGACATTTCATCGATGTCGCATGACTTCCGGAGTAACTTTTTCGGAATCTACGTCAAAAAATACATATGTTCACTTTTTTAAAACGATAAAAAAATATGCGTTGAAAAATTCGATTTTTTTTCGGCCAGGCCTGTAACTTTTCGGAGAGTTCATAAAAACTCTTCATATTGCGACGGGAATCAGCACTCGGTATGAGGACTTCACCAAAAAAATATTGGGATAGGTTGCAGAAAAGTCATCCGTGGGGTTGGTCCGATCTCTCGTGAAAGGTCTCTTAAAAAATTAAATTATAATTTTAAAAAATATTATGTTTAAAAATAAGCGTCTCTTCATTACCTATTTTCCCGCACAGTGACGCTAACTAAATAATAACATAATTTCAAAGCCGATTAAAGATAGTGTAAAATGGACGCGCATTCGATGTTTTACAATAACCTCGTCAGAGTATCTACACCAGGAACGACTTACGGTTAGGCCCCACAAGCCCCTCCCACTTTGCTCTGTCACGATTTCGTGAAAAAGCGAGAAAACAAAAGCCCAAAGCTCATTCTGAACCAAATCGCTCGTTCGACATCGCTATGGATAGCTTTTTTTGCACTGCCCAAAATTTGCATATAATCAGTAAGTACGTCAAATTTGCATTTAAAGTAAGGAAAAGGCCGTTTTGACAGGTTGCAGCGTGACAATTTTGTTTGGGCAGTAATTTTCTGACTAATTCGAATATTTTATGAATTTTAGAAAAGAAATTTGATTTTTAGCATTTCTCCCTGGCTTGGGCTTTTTGTTAGAAGAAGAGAGGCGAGCGAGAGGGCGGAAGGAGGGAGAGAGACACACGCAAATGAGGCTCCGCCCCCTTCCCTCTCGTCTCGCCTTTCCCTCCTCTTCCCCAGAGAGTTTCGCGCGTACTTCTCAGGCTCTAGCGCGCCTCAGAGAAAAGATATCGACAAACGGTAAAAAATATGATGATATTGGGCCCACGAGGGATAGTTTGAACACAAATTTAGCCCCATTGTGCAGAATCGGCAATCTGCGTTGTGGCCCTTACTTATGGTTACAAAAATTAATTTTTTGTTGTAAATATTCGCAAAATTTCCCTTCCCTGAATCCCATTCAGCAATTTGTATTCAATCAGAGTCTTATGATGCACTAATCTCTTGAAATGAATTTTCCATCTCACGCGATTCCTTCCGCCATAACATCCGAGAAAACGAATCAATGATCTTGCTATCTACATTTCCTTCATAACATCCATTGAATGCATTCGAACTTTCAACAATGAACAACTATGAACTTTCAATATTTTTCGATATTTTTCGAGGAATATCACATGTTATCTAACGAATGAGAGGCTGATAAGGACAAATTTGAGATCATTAGAGAGACGAAAGGGCGCGAGAGTTTAGAGACCACAGACAGAAAAAGAAAAGGCAATTATCGGAAATCCATTTTTGACTAAAGGCTAAATGGACATTTTTCATTATGGTTATATTAGATGGGTTTAAGATTCATTGATTTTCTGATCGCATGCTATTTATTTCTCGTTACAACTTTAACTTCTCCCATGAAAAATGAAATACATTATATTAAATCGTCTTCGTATTTTAACACAAATAAAATATGTCAAAAATTATTGGTTTTTCGATTTTTTCGTCTTTTTCTTTTGCTGTCTGCACTCTCTTGTTCTCTAACCCGAATCGATTGCCAACTCTTGCCCTCAGTTTCTCACATTTATATTTCTCAAGTTCATGTTACTGAAAAATATTATGCATCTCCACACCACACACTGAGTCCTCGTTTTAAATTTTTATACATGAGAAAGAGAGAGTTCCAATAGAGCTCCATCATTACTCATTACACACACTCTCTCGCAACAAGAGTAGATGTGTTCTTCTTATTAAAATTCTAAAATCGATTCCATCAAGAGAACACTAAATATGACTTCGTGTTTCGGTTAATAGACGCGAACATTGGCTGTAGTGTCAAAATTAGTCTCATGTCTGTATTATATGCGACAGGTGTGAGTTTGAATGGTATTCGATTCGTTTAAAGTCTGATTTGCCATATGACTCTGCTGCTGAAAGTCCCTGCCTAAGAATGTCGTCGTTATCTCCGGCTCCTTAGTTGCTCGTGATGATAATAACGCTATCGAAACAACTCGATGTCGGATTGGCAAATTTTGTGTATGACGATCGGCTTTGACTTCGACTTCGTGTGTACTTCTCATACGGCTATATTTTACATGCCCACTACAAATAATGTGTCGGGCTCGAAAGGATAAGTTGAATGTAGTAGGAAGAGGAAAGAAATCTCACTAAAGGCGAGAGGAGAGAGCTGTGAGATATCAACTCCAGACAAAACACGCTCTTTTCGATCGTTAGTAACCACCTTTTGAGCTACAAGTCTGCCTTCTGTTCTTCTACTATAGTCACTTGCAGTTTTCGGCACATCAGATTTACACGTCTGATATTCTGAATCGTGTTAATCTGAAATACCGATGACTGCTTTGATTATTTCTTCTTTAGCACGGCTTGGACTCATTGACACATATATTTTTCGATAATATTTTGAGTAATGAGAGAGAAAGACTTTAGGAATGCTAATTAGTCTATTTCGGCTCCTTGATAGAAGAACTTCTATGCTTTTAGGAAGAAAATTAGGATTATTTTTCAATCGTCGATCTCGATTTTTGTAGAAAGAATTCTGATATTATTTCGGTGCTCGTATGTCAGACATGAAATCGGAATTCGGACTTTAAAATCAAATACGGTAGGAATACTAAGAAATATTAAAGTCAGGTAAAAGTACATTTTCATATTGCTACTACTCAATCATTGGATATTAGTAACCAATAATAGAATGACTGCTTTTGATAAGATGAAAGTAGTAGTTAGAGGGTATGACAGGCGTTTATTCCCGTGGCACGTAAATTCTTTGTTGGACGAGAAGATCAAACATAACTCTCTCTCTTTCTCTTTTTTTCTTTCTTTCGAAGTATCCGTTGACTTTCTCTCGTCTTCTGATGTAATCATTGTGAATACCTTTTCATTATGCTCCTCGAAATCTTAACAAAGGTGTCTAGACTTTTCAGCAGACTCTTTTGAGCATTCCTCAGCAAACAAGACAGCGAATGAGTTTATAGAATCGCATACAATATGGGGTGTACAATATGTACAATGCATAATGCACTATAAACAGTGAGACTTCAGTAAAAACTCAAAGAATATTGTGAGAATATGAGATTTGGGCATTACATCTGGGCGCTTTTTTCAAGCAAAATATGTGATAGATGCGTTATAAATGTTTTGCATGTGCCAATGGTAAAATAATCATAGAATAAAAGAAAAAAAGAAGGAATTAGTGGAATCGTTTTCACTGTTTCTCACTCTTAATTTTCTGGAGATTTTGCATAAGTTGAAGTGCTGCTTGAATTTCCTTGTCCTGCAAGCGAATATTTGAATGAAATTTGTGACTATAAATTCTCATTCCTATTATTTAGTGCGAAGAACAAATGTATAGCTGCACGCATGCAAAATGCCAAATTTCTGAGATATGGACTTTATTTGGACTCGTCTATACTTGGTTGGTATCCTTTAACCCACCGTGATCCCATCATTTCCAAATCGTTGGAGTTCGTGTTTTAGCTGAGTCTCAATGGCAGTAGCATCCGCGCTGGACAGATCGAACTTCGAGATAAACTGTAATTTTCCAAATTATTTTGTGTACAAAAAAAATCATGACCTCATGAAAAATCAATATATATTGAAAATTTTTATCAGTTTTACATAAGTAAGAAAAAGACCTCTATTTCCTTAGTGCTATGAATTCTGGTGCCATCTTTATTTTAGCTATTCATAAATGATGATAAATGATACATTGATAAGTTCATCCAACTTGTTCGGATCGCCTCTAAACGCTTTTTGGATCTCCTCTTGTGCAAACAATACGATCTGCAATATCAATAGTTTCAATTGAAAAAAAATTAAATCGGAATTTAACGAATCCGTATCCCCAGTTTCAAGAGAAAGCTTGAACGAAAGCCTCCTTACTGGATTCATTATCTCCTTTCGGACTTGATTTGTGTTCACTTCATTTCTGTCCTGACCACTGTTGGAAAGCCACTGAAAAAATCAGCGATAAAGCACAATTTGAACATCTATTATGATCATCCGATTGTTCTTTTGACGATTGCTTATTGTCACGAATCGAATGGCAAGTTGCTCACCTTCATTCCCAGCGAGGCATTGTTAGGGATCTCCAAGAGAGTATGAGAAGGTACGTTGTCGGTGAATGATCGATCGCCAGGTATGTTTGGCGGATAGAGTACCGATAGGCTTGGCAGGAGGGATACATTGGTTTTATTCGAATACTGGGGTTGTTGAGCAAGAAGTGGGACTTGTTGGAATTGAGAAATGTTTGGAAGAATGGGGACATGATGGACCTGTGGATGCAACTCCATCTCCAGAATTAGTCGTGGTTGTTGAACACCTTTGTACTGTTGAATTCCATGCAGCAGAAATTTCGCTGCTGTTTCAACTAGCAATCCTTTCTGGTCAATGGCATCATTTCTTTGTTGCAATTGTTGCTGTTGATTGTTCAAATCTCTCTGTAGTTGTTGTAACTGCATCCTTTGTTGGATTAGTTTTCTCTCAACTGATTCCAAGTGTTGCTGTCTCCGTAGAATCCGTTCTTGTTTCGATGGGTGTTGAATGAAGTGGAGATTCGGCTGTTGACGTGTTGTAAGATCTCCTGTGGAGTTCAGCTGGTTCTGTTGAAGGAAGTTCTGATCCTGATGAGGTGCAGAGGGCGCATGAGGAAACAAAAAAGAATGAGAAATGTCGTTCTGATGGCGATGATGATCCATTCCTTGGTTAGGAATTTGTGCTGCAGGAGTGTTGAGCATATGTTGGAACAACTGTTTATAACCGGTGGGGTTCATTCTGAACATAGAATATGTTTGATAGTTCTAAATACAGAAACAATACGAATAAACACACACAAAGTTATTTCGAAAATATGCAATAAAAAAGCGAGTAATAGAAAAAGTTGACTACGGTTGACTACGGTATTAATTCTCAAAATGCGAAAACAATAAAATTTTATTCTAGTAAAAAACTGAAAATATTTGCGAGAAATGAAGAGAAATTTCGAGAAGAAGATAAGCCAAGTGAATGCAGGAAATTAAACACGAATGCTACATGATAAGCGAGAAGGGCTTTTCCGGATGTACGGATTAATTGAAAGTAGATACGAGAGGGATAGAAAATAATATTGGGATGCGAAGGGAAATCGAAATTTGTTCTTTTTAGATTTTTTATTGATATTTTTAATTTGAGCAGTTGGAAGATGGGTGAATCTTATAAAGAGCAGGGTGTAATCTCTTCGCACAGATGGACAATGGAAGCTTCAACTTCAGACGTAAACATGCGTTTATTCACTTCCTTTTGAACTTTTAGTCTACCTCTTCTTCTACTATATGTCACGTATGCATTTCAGATGTAGACAATCGATATTATTAATTATTTACTCTGAAACACCGAATATTTGCATAACTTACATGAGACCTGCTGTAATTGTCATTTTCATTATTTCGTATTTCGAAATTTTCATTATTTCGTATTTCTGTATTTCGAAAAAGAAATAAGTAAAGGCGAGGGATGAATAGGGAGAATACTGAAAGCTAATCTCTTGACACAGACATGCTCTATTGAAGAGAGAATAGAGTCATGCGATGTCTAGACCACACGAAAACATGCTTCATTCAAACGTCAGTGCCTTCTACAAAGTATCTCGAAGTTCTAGTCTACCTTATTGCGTGTTATTCTTCGGATAGTTACCATTGCGATAGTATTAATTATGTTAATGTAAACTATAATGTAAACTGTAATCATACAAATTCAAACTACATGAGAATAAACGAAATTACCATTCTTTATACCGTTTTAGTCAAAAGCAAATCATTGAATTTCTGTGTACCACACATATTTGAGTGATTGTGGCACATGGACATTTGATGCATTGCATTGACTATTCCCATTTCCCCCACTTCAAACCCGTCTTAGTGAACGATTCCATATCTTCCCATATAGGTCGCATATCGATCCGAGTCAGAACATCGATAACTCTGTACAGACATTAATATACCAATAACTCCTCTGCTATTATATTTTTTCTCTTGTTTCTGGCACACTACAATACCTTCTTTTGTTCCTCTTCGGCTTCCAACTCTTCTTCGTTTCTTCTTCTGTTTCTCGACTTTGAATGTATTCCAAAGCCCATTTGGAGAAAAAGTCTCGGAGAGTTGGCTATCACTACTATGTTATCATATCAGGATAACAGGAATAAGTTATGGGAGAAGTTATTTGACCGGTTCAGACATAAGTTGCGTTGTTACGGGACGAGGTGGATGATTTGGCATGAACTGAGTTGGATCTAGTTGTCAGTGAAACCGCCAGGGCCGAGGCGAGTCGAGCAGCGACATAACTGAAAAGGGAGAGAAGGTACGAATGAGGTGTCATCTATGGTCTGGCCTTATTATGTTATTATGAACTATTGTAGATACGACAAATTATTTCATAAGGTGATTTTGGCTGCCGATATTAACTTTTCGTTAGAGAAATTAGGGTAATTATTAGAGGTACTGTACCACACTGCGTAGTGTCTCGCTTTTCCTTTATCCACAAATAACTCTATTATCACGTTTTTATTCATTACCATTCCTTTTCCATATGAAGTCACTCGGATTGCGAAAGATACCTTTCAATCTACATCTTACTCCGATACTTTCTCATTGAAAAGGCAATCCCGCCGGCAAAAGCTCATAAAAATCTCCGTATTCCGCATGCTCTCTAGTAGCGAGAACAGATTGATATAGAAATGCCTTCGAAATTACACGCGAATACGCCTTCATGTCTACCTTCCAACTCACTCTCTTTTACTCGATTGATTTCCACTGCAGTATTCACTCCAATTTTTCTCCCTTTGAATTCATTCTGTCATCATCGTCTTCGTTCTCCCCACAACATGGTTCGATCTCCAGAAGAACTGGCCAAGATTCAGGAGCTACGAACGACGCTTAATGAGCTAAGGGATGACTGGAATCGCGAGGAGATGAATCTGGCAAGATATCAAACCCGTATGGCTGGAGAAGTCATAGGAAAGACGGATGAGGAAATCAGGAACTATGGAGGATTAATCGAACGATCCCTCAAGAGGCGACATGCAGTGTTCAGAAGGATCGACAATAAGGAGAAAGAAGTACTGAAGGAGTTAAGTGACATGGGTGTGGACGTATCTGTCGTTCCACGGCGAGGAAATTTCATCCACCCTCAAACTACTCGCCCTCAGCACAGGACTAGAACTGCCTCTAAACCATCAAAAAGGACTCTACGAGAAGCGGAAATATTTATTCATCGATTATTGCGTGAAAAACGGCAAGCCGAGCAGCAGGTTCAGAATGCAGTTTTCCCTTCTATCAGCCAATTCTCGTCTCTCAATGATTCGCTCGCCCCTCAGAATCCGATCGATCACAGTGTTAACAAGGTAATAAGCTCGGGTAGTAACTAAATTTCATTCTATTTTTGCAGGAGTGTGTCTCAGGTCGGTTTCCCGCTGATTCAACAGTGCCTCCGTATCAATGATTCCATGATAACATCTTTCTTTGATTGAAATCGTACTATTGTTCAATCTAAAAAACCTAGTTTCTCTTCTTACTGCCGTATATGACTTGTCTGTTCTTAAACCTCAATAGATTCGTCAGCCCTTGGATTTGAATTCCCTCGTCCGCAGTATCGGCTCATTTCTTTTCAAATACGATATCTATACAGATTTTCCTGGTTCAATTATATACTCCCAGGAACAGAATGAATCGAGTAGTCGACATCTGCAGATAATATGTCAAACTCTTCTTTCTTCAGTAGTATGAGGATGAAATGTACATTAATGAAGACTTCGGTAGCTACTGATTACGGTAGTCTTCCCCATCGATAGAGAAAACTACGATGGGCAAATCATTCGGCACGCAACTGCTATGAATGCGACCAGAGTGATCGCCTGCATAGATCCTTATCAGCGTCTTTCTGATAGCGACGAGAATCTGATCTCGTGGTGTAGTGGTTATCACATCTGTCTAACACACAGAAGGCCGGCGGTTCGAGCCCGCCCGAGATCAAACCTTTTGCAAAAGTCGAATCACTTCTCCAATCGCTTTTGGCCAGCTTCGTCTCCGTTCGTTTTTACGGGTGTGCCCGTATCAAGGTCGTACTGCTCTGCTTGTTCCTTTTTTGCCTGGGGAGAAAGGATTGATTAGAGATCGCTCTCTCACTTTCACAAACTATCTCGCTCAGCTATTCAGTTTTATGAAGGTTCTCTACTAAAGTAGACGAGAAAAACGAAAGCCGAGCAGGGAAAGAAAAATAGCGTTATCCAGTTCGAGAATGCGTATAAAGAGACGAGAAGAAGGAGAGTAGACAGGTCAACTCCTCACTCCTTCTTCAACCAATGGAGAACGAGATCAAACTTCGTGCCTACAGGGCCGTCGGATACATCGCTGTTGGATTCTCCGTAAGTATCTCGTTAAATTTAACCTTCCGTATCCAGGGCTATCAACCAGGGCTACCAGGGCAATCAAAAAATTATCGCACTCCTCTTTTCACAATGGTTCTCAATCCATCTGATCGGCTTGAGAACATGTGAAATGAGAGAAGCCTTGATCCCTACCGTAATCATCTCTCTCTTTCAGACGGTAGCCATCCTCTCGATCTGCATTACCATGCCTCTCGTCTCTCGTTACGTCGATTCAGTCTCTCGTCAGATGTATCATGATCTCGCATCTTGCCAGGCTGAGGCCAAGGGAGTATGGGCCTCCGCCCAATCCGCCGCTCCTCTCAGATCGAACAGAACTGCCCGTCAAGCAGGAGGATACTACGGAGAGGCAGGAGTCCAGGCTGGACCCGTTGGAGGATTCTTCGAGGATGCCAAGTGCGAGGGATGCTGCACTGCTGGTCCCGCTGGACCCGATGGAACGCCGGGTAGACCCGGAGCACCCGGAAAGGATGGAGCTCCCGGAGCCCCTGGAAACCCCGGCAGACCTCCTGGCAAGCCCTGCGATCCCATCACTCCTCCTCCTTGCCAGCCCTGCCCCGCTGGAGAGCCCGGACCCGCCGGACCCGCTGGACCCGCCGGAAACCAGGGCAGACCCGGAGGAGCTGGACCCAAGGGACCCGATGGAGAGAAGGGAGAGCCCGGAACCAAGGGATATCCCGGACGCCCCGGAAGCCAGGGAAGACCCGGTGGACCCGGACCTCAGGGCAAATCTGCCGAATACGGAAGACCCATTCCCGGAGCTCCTGGACCCGCTGGAAATCCCGGACCTCAGGGAGCTGCCGGAAGACCCGGACAGCTT
The DNA here is from genome assembly GCA_900490705.1 of Pristionchus arcanus. NCBI lineage: Eukaryota > Metazoa > Nematoda > Chromadorea > Rhabditida > Neodiplogasteridae > Pristionchus > Pristionchus arcanus. Next base: position 92,932 of record LS486537.1, read on the forward strand.
GGACATCAGGGCAAGCCTGGACCCAACGGAGACCGAGGAGAGAAGGGAGCTGATGGACCCAATGGAGATGAGGGACAACCTGGACAGCCCGGACAGGATGGAAAGGTATGTTTATTTTAAAAAAAAGCTTTCATAAATTTTTCACGAATATTTTTGTAAAACTGGAATATTGCAGCCCGGACCCGCTGGTGAAAAGGGAATCTGCCCCAAATACTGTGCTCTCGATGGAGGAGTTTTCTTCGAGGATGGATCTCGCCGTTAGATTGCGTTACATTACAGTGGTATCTAAATGCGATAAAGAGATACAAATACGCCTTCTCATCATTTGATGCACATACATTACAAAAGCACCACAACTTTTTTGATTCCTTTATAATTGTAATTGAAATTATTCGTTATGTCGACGAGCGTTTACACATAAGACGAATACGACTTCATTTCATCAAATAATAAATTATGCATAGCATTGGAGAGTAAATGATGATCGGGCCGATGAAAGAACATGAAAATCGTAAACAAAAGTGGTATGCCACATTGCGCGATGGCTGACTGTTGGAAGAGTGAGATAGTATGGTTGAGAACTGGGAGAGAAATAAACACCAGAATGGGGAGAAATCAATTGATGGGATGGAGCACTGGGGTGAAAGATGCGAGTGATAACTATTAGATGGGATCACGGAATGAGGCGCTGAGGCTCATGGGCATAAATCGTACATGAGTTGATCGAGACGTATAAATACTGTGGAATTATCGGGTGCGTAGGGCAAGTGAATACATTTGCGAGTGCAATCAACACAACTTTTGCTGATTTAGTGGGATGAATGAAGAGTAAACTCGATTGAGATTGAGAGTAATATGACAGGTTTTAAAGATACGAGAAAATAGATTAGAGACGAGCGGAGCCGCCTAGCGAAAGCTAATTATTAGCGATACTATAAGATTCACTCAAGGCATAAATAAGTAACAAGTTTCGTGAGGAAAGTATATTGCTTTGATAACATGAGGTCAAGGTGCGCTTTCGCTGAAAGTTGTGCGAAGTTAGTATCTATCAACGTAGAGTTCAGCATCGTAGTAAGATGAGCCGTAGGAGCCACCAGAAGAGAAGGAAGAGAATGCAGAGTTGAACGATGCCAGACCATTCGTGCCGTTGCTGAAGCAAGTATTGTTTATAAATCAATTTTTATCCAATAGGTCAGAATTCGTTATTGTGGCATCTGTGATGCTGAATACATCATATTGCCATCATTTCGTGCAAAATAATCACGTTGTTTAGGTAAGCATCCCTTTTCAAATAGTAGTAGTCACTCACTTGCCCCTGTCCAATACATCGCGCGTCTCTCCATGACGTCCGAAATCATAATAAGCATCGTTGAGCAAGGGATCGTGTTTGTTGCGCAGACCAGGATGAGCTCGCTGCAATAAACAACGCTTAGATGAAATGAGATGATGAAATGATCCATGTCAAGCGATTTTACAGTCAAGCGAGACAATGCTAGGTGGGACCCGCCGGTAAGGCCAGCTGTTAGGCGGACCCTGCTGTCTAATGCTTCTAGGGTAGGTTACCTTTCGCAACCGAAGTCACTACCAATTTACCGACCCGGGGGGATAGAGGGCTTGGTTGGCATCGGCGAGGGATTGAACTCGGTACCCTTCGAATGATCGGCAGCTCACACTCCCCTACTCGGACACTCGGCCATCCCGCCATTAGAAGAAGCCCTCACCTCGTTTCGTATGGTTTCTCACTAGCCAATAATGTGGGATAGCATGGTTAGAACGAAAGGAATACGTTGAAACTGGCGAGACGCACAAACATGCGCGAAAAATATCGAGAATTCTTGAGGATCGGCAACTAATGAGTTGGTCTCGATGGCAATAAAACTGTATATGTATCTTAAGAATTTCGACACCCCTCCTTAAAACCCTTAGTTCACACCTAAGTTTGTCATCGTAATGTCGTCTTTGTTGTACAGACCAATATTTTCCAGGTACTTGTTATGAGATAAATATATTATTACCTCATCATCTGAGTCGGACGAGTGATTCGACTCGAATCCATATTGTCCCGATGGAGGAAGAATGTCCTGGAATGAAAGGTTTAAATTGTTAATAAAATATCGTTATCTGAGAATAAAAAAGTATTATTATTTCTCGTAAGACCATGTTGACCAAATATGGACTTTTCTTTCATTATACTAATGTCTTCCTACGTAAGTAAAAAATTACTAATAATACTATAAGATGCCAATAGATGGTACTCGGTATTTCTCGGCATGGTGATGATTACTGTGATTTCTTCTCAGTTGAGCATTCTCAGTATAAGATGCTTACCATAGTAGTAGTATCGGCCTTTGCCTTGAGGACACCCGAGTTCACTTTGATTCGTTCTTCATCAACGGTTCGAACGACTTCTCGAACCTGCGTAATTATGGCTTGCTCATTATGTTTTGAATCTTATAGTCGAGTGACAACTTTGTTTTTCGATATCTTGTTACATCGTGATTGATTGCACTGAATCGAAAAAAAATGTCCTTGCATGACAGAGAGATAAGAAACTTCTGTATCTTCCCATTCTACACCCGATACAATGGATTCTTCTCTCATCCACACTGGTGATAAAAGTGAAATAAGATGAAAATAGAATAGTATCATACCTTGTCTTCAACGTATTGATGAACATCCAACGTCGTCTGGAATCCCTGCAAGGATGGTAAATTACTCATGCTTTCAAAGCTATATTCAGATTATTTTGAGTCTGCAAGTTAACTGATTACGGCCCCTGAGGTTGTATCTATACGTGACATGTTTACGCCTGACTTCAAACATATCCCCTGACGTCAACAAATTCGCAATTATCCATTTGTGACTAATATGGTTTAAAATTCGTATCAGATGTTGCACAAGATAAGATATTAACGACGCAAAATCTCTATATGCAGCTCAATCGTCAGAGACTATAATTGTAAAAAGATAACCAAAACCATACCACTTCCTCCTTCGGTGGGGATGGTGGAGTAGCCGGTATCTCTTTCTCCTTTTCTTTTTCTTCCTTCGGCATCTTCACTGGTTTCTCCACTCCAGTTTTCGCCATTGCAAAAGCCTCCCTTCTTTTCTTGTTCACGTTTTTCCTCCACTCTTTGTACAGCAGCTGAATCGGGTGGATGAATTAATGATCGAGTCCGCTCCCCACAATTCTTTTCAACGTTTCTCAAGCGAGCTCTTTTGCCAATCTCCACTCGAACATTAATTATGAGCACCGAGAATCGACAAGAGGACAAAAATCATCTCCCATTAACGAAAGTGAACCAGATGTCAAGACGAATAAGCTAACCTCCTTTTCTCCAACTTGCGTCTTGAAGTAATCATGGAACATCGTGCGAGAGTAGTTCCGCTGAAGGGAAGAAACTCAATTAGACCGCCACTCGACTCAAAATGATGGAGACGTTTCAACAAGTGCATGGAATGAAACGAAATGGAAACGAATTGACAGAAAACATCCTATAATCTAATGAATGAGATTTTTTTCCATTTGTGTCCGACTACATTTTGACGAAATGTTTTCACTCTGATTAATACCAGTTGGTCTCCGGCATATGTTGGGCCATGCCTTTTTTTCCGACTAACTCACGCATTTCTTGATGTCTTTCCACTCGGTTTCTCCCGTGACACAGTGTCTGAGCAGGACCTCCAACGAGTTGCCACTCTCCGATACCCGTGAGTCCATTACAGTGTCGAATGCTTCTGAAATACAATACAATACAATATTTATTAGTGTCGCTTTCTGGGCGCTGAACAAGATGGGGTGTGAAAGCCGTTCGTCTTTCAAGCTAGTCATTGAAGTCATAGTCAAATGAAGTACAATAGAAGGTAGGTGTAAAGGCATTTTGGCATTTTCCTCAATGAGTCCTAGGCAATACTGTTGTGATGTAATAAAAAATATTGTGGGCCAGCCATTTTTACAATAATATTCTCTCATTTTCCACCATCCGAGTACCAGTCTATCATTCTAAGCCAACCTAGTCATCACGCGACGACCGTAAAATCGCTTGACGTGGTAGCACCTTCATATTACATTTTCCTCTCTGACCATTTCGAAATCAGAAAAGGGTTTCCTTTAGATCTCCAGATTTTCAAAAGCGGATTCGAATTCCTTCAAAAACTGTTTACACACACCGTTCTTTCGCACAGTTTTTCTCCTGTTCGTTCTGACACAAAAATGTGTGTTCGATACAACTCAGACCAGTAATACTAAGCTTGATTGCTTTCCGTTCTCGTTTTCTTGTTGTCAAGGGGAGAACTTGCACTATCAATAACAAATCGGCGTCTCAGACACTCTCACCGGCACAAAAAATCCGCACTGCCTAGAAACTACGGAGGAAAAACTGTCGAGACTCAATTAATATTCACAGCCCCTCGTTTTTGCCGTCCTCCCTGTTTCTACGGGAGATAACGATGTTTTCAGAATGAATAATAATGGTCACATTTGTGGACGATAATGATAAAATCTTAATTGGATTCTGCTACATGTAGATCGCAAAAAAAGGAATCTACGCCCGAAAGTTGTCGATATAAAAGACGAATCAGGAACTGCTGGAAATATGTGGGTAAATATCTTCTCTATTAGGCCTATAGGAAAAAAACGATAATGGGGGCTTGTTGCTCTACGGTTCAGTGCAATGTCAAACCTCTAACAGTATGATGGGAATTACACTGCTCCCTCTAGATGATCTATCCTCTATCCCATCTGATATATCCTCTATCCCTTCTTTTCTTTCTCCATCTCCGTTCGGGTCGTCGATCTTCGCGGCGACCAACTACATACACCATCAAGAATCATCCAATTTGAATTGTAACTTGCCAGCTCCGAGCTGCTGGCTGTATGTATTCGCGCATTTACTTGTTGCGATAAATATTTGTATATGAAAGCTGAACTCACTTCTCGGAGGCAGTCCCTTCGATGCCAGTGTCGAATCCATCATGGACGGTGAAAGGGACAACTCGAGAGTATCCAGCGAGTCCATGTCGAGATTGTCCAGAGTGTCGCTCATCTGCAAATTAGTATAACTTATTCACGCTCGATACTCATTGGAACATATGTGGCGAAAAGCAAATAAAGTAAATACGCTTCTCAATTTCACGTTGCGTTTGATGAATCACTTCAAATATTGCTAGAATATCCCTATTAGAGATAATGGCAATTACTGTCTTACTATTATGTTGTATTCCGTGTGACTGCCGCGCTATTCAGCGAAAACGCGCACACGCAAAACAACACAGCGGCTACAAACAGGGAAAAGAGGGGAGGGAGGGAGAGAGCAATACCGTCAAGTGAATCGATTATCGGCTTCAATTCTGTATAGTGGACACGCGAAATCCGCTAGAGCACACGATATTCATAGCCGGGGGGGAGGAGATTGGAGTAAGTGACGTAGTACGAAGTACTACTGAAGTTTTGGTCATCGACTGATATATTACACTCACAATTTGCACTTATGTTAACGTGTTTGTTGGCTTAAAAGTCACGTAGGAAGGTCGCAAAACTGAAAACATCTGTAAACATGTAGTGCTAGCTGTTGGAATTGTAAAATGCTCAATGACAGAATTTTCTAATGTAGTACGTAAAGATATATTTAGTGTCTCTATATTAATATATTATATTCTCTATATTATATCTATATTCTCTATTATATCTATAAGATGTATTTAGTGTTTATTGAGCTCGCCATCCCCGTGGGGCACTTGCCGAATGTAGTAAAGCGCATGACGTGATAGCGCCGTTACCTAGTGATACCTTGGTGATTAGTACAGTAAGTTGTCTTGTTATTGGCCGATGGAGCAGTGCGACAAGCAAATTATCGATGGCGCACAAATCGATTAATCGAGGCCGGCAGCCTAGCAATGGACACAAGTCCCGTGTGAACTAGGCGAGGCGTGAGAGATTCGAGCGACGGTTTGACACTCTCTCCATTTCATACACTCTCTCCTCTCTATCTGACATTCAGGGAAAATAGAGAAGTTTTGAGGGAGGTTTCTAAACCAAGCGAAAGGAGGGACATGTTTAGATGGGCTGGCAAAAAGATGAGGAGCATACGTTATGGATGAGCGGCTTTTTCGAGCATCGTTTAGCGCAGATGGAAAGGATGTTCGGAGAGAGAAAAACAACAGTTATGCGGACTGTCCATATGAGAACCGACCTAGTCAAGAATGTCTCAGGCAGACAGACTGTGGAGAGAATAATGAATTCATTCCCAATACCTTACTAAGTGAGATCATTGACAGTGCCATACCACCTGTTAACCCCATACCCGACATTACGGCACAATTCTCGAGTTCGTGTATACAGAGTAAAGAATAATCAAGAAATGTTAACACTTCACACATGTTGTACACATTGAACGACGGTGTGAGTGTCTATCAATAATGCTTAATTTCTAGCAGATAATGTAGGTGTAGAAATGACATATATTCCTGTAATATTGTACACGAGTTTAGGCCAATGACAGTCGAACGAACGAACCTCAGAGATACGAAAACATCAAGAGATGCTAAAACGGACGAAAATCGGTTGTCGACAAAATCACGAGTCTAATCAAGGGCAAATCTGTGACCACTAATGTCTAAGAAGCCGGAAAGTGCATTGGGGATGTATTAATGAGACTACTAGTCTCGAGAGAAGATGCATCGCAACTTTTCCAATCACACTCAGCCTCACGACTGATTTTCCAACAGCTTTTACCAGAATAAGCTCTCAGTTAGCGGATAAATGTTCATACGACGCTGGCGAGACTACTAGACATTAGCCCGAGATGACATGTTGAAATGAGCATAGCTTCTTCTGTGAGAATTCTCTCGAGCAAGCATGCGATGGAGGGGTTCGCTCAGGCGTTACCGCCGCGCGTATACAAGTGCGTCTAAATGGAGGGAATAGGTCGAGAGACAGGGCGGAATTGAGAGAGTGGACCGCCCCTCTCTCGACAATCGCTCTGAAGCCATCAAGAGTCAGGGAATGCAAAAAGGCAGAGACGGAACATATCCGGAATAGTCAAGTGAGTCGCGTTCAATGAGGACTGCCTGGTGGTAAACAGCAGTTCTACTGCTATTTTCCATCGTTGAGCACTTTTCTCGGTAATAATACGAGAAAGAATCTCGAGAATTGTACGGGTTACTCAATTGGCTGATTCGTTGACACGCGCGCGCATGAAAGAGAAATCACCTGCCGACGGGGGGAGCGAAACCCGCCGTGAAACTAATTCCCTCTCCGATTCAGAGGATGAACGGCAAATCGGGAGGGTGTTCAGATGGCTTCTTCTTAACGTCTGACTCTCTCAAAACCACGTGCTCTCTCGTTCACTCTGATCTCAGACAGCATATGCAATGACAAGGCATGCGGGGCTGTAGTGTACGGCTCGCAAATCACGCTAAGTGTCCCCCTTCTAGCGAGTGTGCCATTCTCTCTTGAGTCGTCGACTTTGGGTAAACGAAGGGTCGACAAAAATGCAAGACAGCAAAGCTCGTCGAGAAAAGCGACGTGTGAGAGAGAGGCAGCGAGGAGGGGGGAAAGCGCAAGCTAATAAGCATATGCATAGGCGGGTGTTTACTCGCTTCGGCAATGACGGTGGCAGCGACTCTCTCCATTTCACGCACTCTCTCGTCACTCTGACCGACGAGAGAACAGGTGAAATGGAGAGACGTCGACAACTTCGTTAGACGCGAAGCCGACGGAGAAGGGACTGTAACGCAATCTACTCGAAGCTGACGCAGCTTTCAGCTGTGTACGAAACAGTCAAACCGTGATGATTTAGTATGCTGTCGTGATATAGTCATCCTTCGAAAATCAATGAGAATAACGACATAACACGATGGGAAAAGTCAAGGGGTAGAAAAGAAAAAAATGATAACTCCCGTATTTTTTCGTCATATTTTAGCATGCTATCGGGAATATAGACATCCCTCATCGAGGCTGGGGCAATGCGAATAACAGAAAGAGCAGTGCGATTCGTCAAAATAGTATCCTCAGCTCGAAATTGCGCAGGAAATGAAAATGCGACGAGGACGAAACGAAACGGAGGAAATCGAGGAGTAAACGATTCACGTCGACTGGTCATTCGACTAATCGAGTAAGACTCTATCCAATTCACGCACTATCTCGACAGACATACTAAAATTACGTGTAGAATTCGTAGTTAATCAACCACCCCGAGACACGGTTTCTGTTTTGCCTATTCCTCTGCATCGTTCTCAATAAACAAGTGCCTGAGCCCAGTTTTCTGTACGAAGATCCCCCATAGAATATTTAGAACCAGCCTAAGCTATGCTAGTAGTAGAAGACCCAACACGAGTAGTGAGTACCGTCACAGAGTGGAGGGATTGAAGGTTGGAAAATAGAATAGTGAGGATTTTTTCTCTGAAATATTTTGTACGTCATAGAATAATCAAAACAGCACTTTGAACTCCCTGAGGAAATTTAAGACACGCACGTTGACTAAGCGTATCGTGACAGAGGGGGATGGGATGGAAATGGAGATTTTCTTTGCAAAAATCGTTTTAACAACTTTTTCCCGAATTCCCTGAGGATAATAGAACACTCACGTTGACTAAGCGTATCGTGACAGAATGGGAGGAGATAGAGGTGGTATGGAGACGGGTGGGGGGGTCATGTAGTTTAAAAATTTAAAATATCCGCATAATTTCCAACGGATTGTAGAACAATTCCGTAGGCTAATCGTATCGTTGAATGAAGACAGAGGGGGGGAGGTGTTCGAGTAGTGACAATTTCTGTGCTCAAAAGGCACTTTTTTCTTTTCAAATATTCTAAATATACATTTTCTAAACGCCTCTGAACTGCCTGAGGATAATAGAACACGGTTAACTAATCGTATCGTGAGAGAATTGTGGGGATAGATACGGGGGATCGAGTAGTGAGATACTGCATTGCTGCTGCTGCATTTCTTCCCTTCGTGTCAGCGCATTTGCAACAACAACAATAGAAGGAAAGGAAAGCAGAAGAAAAAAGGGACAAGTAAGAGGAGAATTTCCCCTCATGCTATTTTGAACGTCAGACTGAGCAAAGGGATGAGGGTCAAGCCGAGTTGGAGAAAATATGGGTCCTGGGCATAAACAATCTTTGTTTCTCCTTATGCCACGGTCTTACAGAGACAATGTGAATGTTTTCAGTAAAAATATTCAGAAAAGCGAGTAACTCAGTTCTCAAGTCATAATAAATCAAGAGGAAGGCTATGAGAAGAGGACAATGAGACTATCCTTCAGAGCAGATTGATAAATTGTTTTAGGGGATAAAGGATTTCGAAAGGAGCGCTAGAGAAATTTGTGATCAAAGCTATCCGATAGAGTAATAAAACATGAAGAACGAATGTTCCAAGGATGTAAAGTATAATTGAATCTAGAATTTGATCATTTTGGCTGTTTTCTCACAGGCCAGGCATATGGATCATTGCATAAGGTCGATAAAACGAATGTTTGAGAGAAAAAAGGAAACAGAAGTGTCGATTATTCGGCCCATCTCCACATTACGCCTACTCTTTCGTCTATCTAACCATCGAGAGAGTATTCTCCTTGAGAGAGGCGCGAATAGTCAACACAGATACGTCTTTCGCAGCGACAAGCCCCGCGTAATTGAGGCACCGAGCAGCGAGTGAATGATGCCCCTCTCCCCTTCTCCCTACTCTCTCGTCGGACAGAGAAGGCGAGAGATCGTGTGGAATGGAGAGAGCGGAGACAGATGGTTCGAAGGGCCCCGAGATCCATTGTCGGGTGCTTGCCTCTCTATTCCGTGCACTATCTCGCCTGCCAAACAAATGCATAGAATGGGCGAAACGGAGATGGCTTTCTGAGAAGCACTTATCCCCCCCGTTCACCGGACGTTTAGGTTCGGGCACCACGCTGTTGGCAAGGCAATGAACATGCCAATTGGGCTACCAGATATCCCATTTGAGAAACTGTGTCCAAGGCTGGCACTGAGCGGCAATTTATATCATTTTTCAACAGGAAATACGTGGAAATCGATAAAAAGAAACATGTTTTCAGTGTCGAAATCAAAGTGACGACGTTGCTACTTTTACCGTACTGCCTCTTCTCTTCTCCGAAACAGTAAAAGTAGTAATGCACACCAATTCAGGATATTAAAATGAAAATAATAATACTGAGTTTGTTTTCGAAGTCCCAACAGACGAACCCCCAAATATGTGATGAGAATTCCCGAGAACCATCGAAATGAAGCCCGTCTAAGCACGAGTGTCGGAACTGAGCCTCTTTTCACGGAAATTCATCACTCAACGGCGTTCTAATACGCTCAAAAAGCGGGGAAAGCACTTTGGACTTGCCCGGTCTCTCTATTGCGTTAGTTGTGGCTAAGAATGGCGCGGAAATGACAATTGCAGGCGGCCCAAAAAGGAAAGAAGGAATGAAACGAGAGAGAGGGGGCCTATTGTACGCCGCGTTTTTTTTGCTGCATATGATGTTATGAGTGGCGTAGAGGAAAGTGGAAGGAGCGAGAGGGAAGAGAGCGCAGAGAAGTGAGAGAGAGAGAGATGAGAGAGTGGGCAACAACGAGAGAGTCGCTTAGCCTGAAAACCGAGAGAAAACATATGGAGACCGATGGCTGAGACAAAAACGAGCGAGCCAACCCCAAAGCTTCGTGGGCCTTCTCGGGGCTTGTAGTGGATCGAACAACAACGTTTTTTCGAAGTGAGCGAAACGCTTCGTACTCTCTCCCCTTCCTCTTGTCTCTCTTCTGTCTCTGCCCTTCCGCGAGAATCGCCAACAAAAGAGGAAGCATGACTATTTGAACAGTTTTTTGATCATTTAAGAGCAAGAAACAGAAATGGGGAATTTGTACATGCACTTTCCTTTAGTCAGGCTCTGAGGAGCATGTGAAATGAGAATCGCGACGTGTTATCACGATCACAAATCAACGATTACGTCACTTTCAACACGCAAAAGCTACGCGAATTAGTATGGCAGATGCAAATGGAGCCCACACTGAAACGTGTGTGTGTGCTTGGCTCAGACTGACGTTTGCCCCCTCTCTCGTCCGCATTAGCCACTCTAGCCGGAGGGACCGGAAACCGTGACTCGAGAATGAATCGCTGAATGCACTGGACGCGCGCATTTGACTCTCTTCTGCCCCCTGAAGGGGTGCAATGTCTCGTATCTTCATTCAGCACATTACCTCGCCTGTTAGAGAAACTTCAGAGCATGGTGAGATAGTTAGCCTGAAGGACTAAATTGGCGCACGGGGCCGATAGAACGCTTGGAATTTCTTCGGTTTTTGGCCCATTCAACAACCGCTCAGAATGTGGAGGCGTGGGGAATGAGAATGGAAGGGAGGGAATACTCTGCGAGAAAAGGCTGGGCCAAAAACCGAAGAAGTGCCGAACGCTTGAGTGTGAACTGTGAGAGAATCAGAGAGAAAGGATGAAATGGAGAAGCTACGCGCTCGTTCGACATGCACACTCATTAGTGGGTGGGGTCGAACTAACGAGGGTGGGGTTCCTTTGCCGAGTAATGCCCCGGGCCCCGCTCCCCCTTTCCCCATAATGACTGCCCTAGGGCGGGGGTGCTTCCGATAGGGGTTAGGACGTCAGCCTACGATTTCCCCCACTGAGACTTTTACTAGATTGAAGCCGATCTATGACGGGTGCGCAATCTATCTAACGAGCACTAAAATCAAATCGACAGAAGCGAAAGGGCACATCATTGCAACATCGCCAAGGTGTTGGCAGGCATGTATTCTTGTGCAATTTCGAAACGAAAACGTTACAACCACCAAAAGGACCGAGTAAGGAAGGTGGGGCAAATCACTCATAAACGAGATCTCTCACTTCCCCCGCTCACTCACTCTTCGGACTAACACAGACAAGGGATAACGGAGAGAGTTGTTGGATTGTTCACGGGGCGACCCGCGACGAAATTGGATTTGTGCCAACGGGCCCAAGTGGACGGCTAAAGGGGTGAGGAGGGAGGGTAGAGTGAGCGAGAGAGCGCGCAAATATAGGAGAGTGGCGAGAGACTGTGGGAAAGCGAGAGAGTGTCAGAGAGGCAGAGAGCGTGGGAAATCGAGAGGGCTTCACGCGATCAGAGATTGCCGGCGTTTTCCTCCGCCACTGCAATAACAGCTACTACACGCCCCAGAACGAAGCCATGTTCTCTAATGGAAAAGAGACGAGATCTCGCCAAAGTTTGTGACGACTGTGGATGTTTGGCCCACTAGCGCTGGTCCCTCTCTCAACCCCCTGAATTATGTAGCCGCTTCATTTCATATTCGCTCTTTACACTCGCAACGGGGCTCTCGCTAGTTGCATTGCGCGAGAGCAGCGGCAAACCTACTACGGGGAGAAGAGGCCATGCAACATTATATTGCGAGGATTCGAGACATGCAGGGATATTTCAAGAGGGATTGGGTGAAAAAAGAAGGGGTGGAAAGGACAGATGGAAAGGTCAATCACTAAAAGTATCAAACGTAATGCAATGAAAGATAGGAGCATAATAATTGTGCCCGAAGGGATAGTGAAGTGTGACTGACCATGAGGTGGAATACCGCGGATATCCCGAGGGGAGGGGGCGAACTAGTGATTACTCGCTCTCGGCCAATCCTTCCATGAATTCTCACGAAAGTACAACTAACATCTCCCCGACCGTGGGAATCGCCCTAGTAGTCACTCAAATCTTCCCAATTCTCTTCCTTTCTAATGGTATCTCGATCTCCTTAGCGGGTTAAATACCGGGCAGGGTGAAGAGTCCCTCTCGTCATTATTTATCACCACTGGGGATAAGGAAATGATGAGGTCGTGAGAAGAATGGGTAACATAAGTCACGAGTCGGTTCCCTGCTGACAACCGTTAATTACTGCTCCCTCTCAAGATACTCGGCGTCGATTTATGGCAGCTTCTTCATAAAGAATGTCCGAAGAATATAATAGGCCCTCTGGACTGAATTGGCCTCATAATCACTGGCCTAGCGTGTCTAGATTAAGGGGATGGACACCTTACCTTTCATCATTAACCTCTCATCGGAGAATACGTACACAAAACGCTTAATGATCAGACACCATATCCCCAAATCAAATTCTGAGCTATAGGCGGGAATCACGATGAGTGAAGCCGATGTCATTAGCCCTGAGGATAGTAATATTCGGGAGCTTCGCACCTCTCCAGTTTGGCTTCTCCTTCTTTGGCTCTCCCCTTTCAAGCAGCGCACGAGGAAATTGGATACACTGCGGGGAAATGAGAGACGGCAACACGACGCAAATTATTGAGGGAGCGAGGGTGGAAGAAAATAAGAGGCGAGTAAACAGGGACCTAACTTCATGAGGTCGACAAAATATTGGCAATCTATACTGGTATAAGGGCGACCAAGATTTTTTCACCGATTAGGACGTACATAGATACATAAGGTCATTCGTATGAGTAAGCTGGTCGAATTCTTAGAAGACGCGTGTAGACCCCGAGAAGTCTGTTTCTCCATTCCGCACACTCTCTCACTCGTCTAGCCAAACTTGTTGTTTTCGCACAGAGTGCAATCACGCGAGGCTGCCATCGGAAGTGCGAAAGTGCTAGGGACGGACACACTGATAAAGTGGAAATTAATATAAAATTAAAAGTTAAAGTTGCTTCCACAATCAAGGCGATTTTACAGTTGTCATGGGACAACCACGCCTGGTGAGGTACACAGCTAAGACCCGCTACGGAAACTAATATACACGCCTTTCTATACATCACGATCACTTAATAACATCTCGTCTCGGTTTTAAGAGCTCGGCTCTCGGACTTATGACCTGACAACTCTTGATGGTTGTCATCATCAGACAAAGCGAAATAGCTTGCGAGAATGGAGAGATGTTAGAAATATAGCCTGATTGGATACAAAGAAATCGAGAAACATGGGTGGAGCCTTATAGCGTTTCTCTCACACGACTAGCTGACCAACGATGCTAATTTGCGTTGCTGAATCGGGTGGAAATAAGCAGAGTTGAGATGCGTGAATTGAGTGTTGATGTGAAGAGGTCGTGAGGACACATTTCCTATGCTAAGTGAAGTGGACTGACTTCTGACCTGCTAGGAAATCATGCACTATACGAGAAGTCCTACACTAGCTATTTCGAAAATAGGCTGTTGGTTGTTTATCACGCGAATTTGCGAATTGAAAATGAGAAGTTTGTGTTTGTTCAAGACTTCAGCCAGTCGTTCTCTCGAGAAATAACGAAAATAATAATAAGTGATGGCTGGTTAGATGAAAATATTGCTAATGTAGTATTCTTTCGTGATATCGACAAGGTGACAACGTGCGTGATATCGATTAGCTTTCACGGCGGTGATATTTACATGACTAATCGTGATTGCTATTTTGAGAATATAAATTATTTCTAGCACACATAGTATCATAGTAGATCCCGGTGAGATATTCTCTCTTATTTGCTCTAATCGCTTCTCTATGACAGGTGTGAGACGAGACAGGTGAGGAACAGTCTCTGCTCTCTCACTTTCACACGATCTCTCTTGTACTATCTGACCCCACCAGGCGTTATCTCATAATGATGCCACGTATGGTGAGAATAAGTCAACCAGTCAAATATGAGAATACACGAGTCGAAAAATAGAAATTTGACCTGTCAGAAAAAACATATTTTATGAACAAAAAGTTTTTGTCAATTTCTGAAATGAGTTGTACTCATCATTGCAAATGAATTCGATGGCAGGTCGATTTTCCACATCATTGACTGCAATTATTCTTAAGTAGAACTGCTATCATTTTGAAAAAATGAGGAAGAGGTAGGATTGCCATCCACATTTTTATGGCTTTCTGCGCCAAGCAATTCCCTTAAATATTTTTGCTCTTACTAACGGAACGGAACTTGATAAAAAAATTGCAAAGTATGAATGAATGACAAGACATGACTAACTGTTTGGGTTGATCCATCCTTCATAAGCACATCATCGATGGGGAAATGAATCATTCACAATGATTCTTCTCTTCTTTCTTCTACCTTCCCTCTCTCAAGCTGCTTTTCTTCGAGATCATCATGATTGCTTCCTTGCTAAGGTAAGTGCAATATGCTAGACGCACTTTTGCTCAAGCTGTCCAACAATCCAAAAAAAATAGGTAGGTTGTTAGCGTTCGAATAGGACAACACTCATTTTCTTGAACTCGTTGATCTGGCAATCTGCAAGCAATAACCTTCCAAAATAAGTGTGCTATAATATTTCAACGCCTTTGCGCACCACGAAAGTAATTAAATTCTCAAAACTTCAAATGGAATATGAATTTCAAGCAATATTGAGAAAAATCCTGAAACACAAAATCGAAAATGTTAATGCGTAGTACTTCCATCAAAAACACTGGCCTAGCATTGAGTATGCAAGTGCTTGATTTATGGGATGACCTTTGCATTCACCTTTACTTCCATCAGTTCCGTCTCCTCTGCGGCAATGAGGACTACAAAGGGCCTCTCAATATGGCCTTATGGGACAACAATCTATGTCAGTTATAATTTCAAAATAATATTCGTAACTTAGAGTGCCAACAAATTTTTTTCTACGTTCCATGAGGAAAATATTTTTTTTCCTATGACTAAAAACGTATGACTAAAAAATCTCCGATTTTCAGTAGGAGGCGACAAGGAAATTAAAAACCAAGATTATTTTATTACAAAGGGAAGACCTATGATCGTTCGAGATGTCAGAGACCGAAGCGACTGTTGGTTCTTTGAACCTTACATCCTTTTCACTTCTTACTGCAAGGTTCGGACAAGAAAAAAAATAGATATAGCAGATAGATATAATTTGGCATGACTTTATTTTGCAAACCCTCTAGCTTTTCAGGGTTAGTCAGGACTAAGGGCTTTGGAGGACAGGAATAAAATTCTCTTCTTTGAAGAACATATTCGCAGAGCGTGTAGAAGTATACAAAGACAAGAGAAAAAAGAGAGACTCTCTCGATGAAAAAGAGAGAGAGAGAAAAAGATTCCAATGTTCGAAATTCTGACTGACAGTTGTGGGAGTAAATAATTTGCATATGCCTGATTGCATTTTGACAGATTACTTAACTTAGAAATATTCTAATTCGAGAATCCGTCTTCTACTCCTTCTGACCCGTTCACACTCGATCGCTTCAAGGACAGATTTGAAAGGCTTGTGGAGCATGTGGTTTGTATTATTTAACTACTTATTATTATACTTATTACTACTACTTATATTACTACTACTTATTACTTGTATTAGTATTATTAGTACGCACTGAAACGAGGGCGAATCGCGAGAATGTTGTGAAGTATAAATACAAAAATTATTTGTAGGATCCTATCTACACTGTGTGTCACAATATGCCTTCGGAAAGAGCACCAAAGAGCTTCGCTGAAATCCCGGAAACAGTTATCCAACTAGCAGAGGAGCACGCTGACTGTAAAAACCAATCATAAAGATTTATTATTGATATTTCCTCCTTGTTTTTTTTTATTCTCTCTTACCTGACAATGTTCAATTGTAGCCTGATTAAAAATTCACATACACAGGAAATGATTTCGAAATTCCTTTGTCTGGCGATGTCCATTGGCAAGGTAAAGGCCACGTTAAGCGATTTCACAGTCATGAGACAACGCAAATTGGACCCGCCTTAAGGCCAGCTGACAGACGGACTTCAGTACCCTGCGGTCCAACGATTGGAAATATGAAAGAATATTGTATTGTTTCGTTCACTCTGTCTGCCTTCAGTAATAAATAAGGAAATACCACGACAACAAAAAATGGAAGCGAAAGTCAGGTTCAGGTCCACTGTTTTGTTCATGATAAATTCGATGACATAAGGAAGAAACTGGCAGTTTTGAACATACGACTTCACTATTGTTTATTGGCATAAGGGTGGCATAAATTGCAACATAGTAAAACAATGATATTTCTGGATAAGGATGGAAATTTCTTCCTCAAGAATCTTACCCTTCCCGTTATCTTCCCTCTTCTAGCTATCTCATCTGACGCACATCCCTATTGTGAAAGGTCTTCCCTAGTACGTGTCTCGGTGCACAAAACATCACGCGCCTCTCCAAGAATTAACCGATTTCAATAGATATCTTAACCTTTCGATCTTTGAAATCGTACTGAGAGTGACTTTTCATGTCATTCCTCTTCACTCCTCCTAGACATCTTCTCTGACCATCGGGATTATAATAGTATATCTCTCCCTCATTCGTGAAGTGACTATGGAGACTCCTTTTGCTAACCAGATTCTTTTCGCGGTAACCACATATTTTAGTATTAAATAGCTAAATTATCTTCAGGTATTTCTACTGGGAGTCTTTTGTTGCGGTCTCGCACTTGTCACTATTCGGAAATCGACAGCTCTGCATAATTCGTAAGTTTGAACAGTGACAATGGGAATCTTTTTATGATTTTTTTCTCGTGCTCTTTTCTCGTGCTCGATGACAACGGACATTTTCCAGATTTGGGGTTTTATGTACTTGGCAAATGTACGCGGACATTGCACAACTCCTGATTATCACTGCTTATTGTCTGCTGAGTATTGACTTTGCGCCTTCGCCTCACGCCATTACAAGCATTATATCGTGCCAGGTACCGTATTTTTCATATGCTCTTTTCAAATTTATATGGCCTGAGAAGTGAACCATATACCGAAGGGAATTGATGAGCTTCTATGATCTGGTAATAGTAAATGAATATGAGATGCACTCGAAATAATTTTAAAAAATGTCACTCCATTCAGACGATCGAGACCCTTTATTTCTTCACTGGTCAATTACATGTTCTCATGGCAGTTCACAGATTTGTTCATATCCTTGCCCCAAGATACGCCAAGGGATGGCAATCCGCCACCTCATTTCTGCTATTGATTTGCACAGGAATATCGATCGCTCGAATTCTTCTCATGACCGTACTAGGTTAGTTAATAGCATTCTTCGAATGCTAGTTCCTGCGGAAGGCCGCGCCGCAAGCGGCGCGCGACCACGAATGAGAGGGCTAATAGGATTAAAACCCCTCGATTTTGTCCTCCACAAAGTCAGAGATTCCCCTAGTTGTAATAGATTTCTTCTGTAGTACCTAAATATCAATAATATCTTTCAGATTCCAGAATGTATTGGGTGTATGATCGATCTACATCCCTGTGGTTTATTGTCGACACTCCGTGGACTCATTTCTATGAGATGTGAACTGAACCCGATTATTATCTGTAAAAATTTATTCTTAGGTATCTCGAAGTCTGTTGGTCTATTGGCGAGATGTTCGCGATTCTCACATTGGACTCGATAACACTAACGCATCTTGTCAAATGGAAAGCATCGGTATTTATGAATTCATGAAAAAGAAAAAAATTAATTTCTCAGATCAGCAAAGAACGCGCGCAAAGGCATCAGCACGTTGAGATACGTCTCGTTCTACAGGTTTGCCTCATTTCTAAGCACTGAGTCGCCTTTGTTTCCTAGATTCTTCTTGTCCCAACCTATATGCAAAAGTTGCTATGAAAATGAAAGTCTCTCTTTAAGTTTATTTTTTTGGGATCAATATCGTCCTCATAAAACCGTTCTTACAGAGTTGCTGTCAATGCATACCAACAGCGGCCGTAACGATCCTTTACTTCCTCGTTTTTCCTAACATTCAATCCCAATTTATTCAATTCATGTGCTCATCTTTTGTGCTCAGTTTCGGGAATGTACTTGATGCGTGAGTTTCATAAT
The DNA here is from genome assembly GCA_900490705.1 of Pristionchus arcanus. Taxonomy (NCBI): domain Eukaryota; kingdom Metazoa; phylum Nematoda; class Chromadorea; order Rhabditida; family Neodiplogasteridae; genus Pristionchus; species Pristionchus arcanus. The sequence goes on from LS486537.1 coordinate 111,629, forward strand.
GTTTTCAGTCTCCTAGACAGAACTTAATCATATTTAGCACACATCCAAACATTGAACACGTTAGGCACATTAGTGCAGAAGCCTTAAAAGGAGCACAATACACATTTAGCATAAGTTTCATATCATCATTTCAGAGTCATCATCCTTATTTTCCATTTTCGGTTGAAGATCTTCGCCAAAAATGAAATCAGCCCACTGTCCACAAATGGACTAAATGGAATCGAGTTGGCTACGTCATAGATATTATTCTGTCCTGTACCCCCCCCCCCTTTCGCTCAATTATCTTCTCTCTGTTTTTTCAACCACTCCAAAATGTAGAATTCAACTCTCATGTTATTTCGATATTCCGATTTTCAAAAATTACTGCAATTTTCGAACTATTGTGCTCGTTCTATCATAAGTATTTCTCAATAAATACAGATATGTGTTATGTTGATTCAAATGTTTGCATCAGCACACAACTTTGACATGTTTACTACACATCTAAGTATTAAGAACTAGGAAGATCTCTTCATAAAGAGACAAGCATCTTTGAGAAATCATTCTTCTACAAAGAAGGATTACGCAAACATAGTATCTGATCTTTTGATTTTTGTGCAACGAAAGGTCTTGACGAAGTAGCAGCTCGGTGGAAATATTTAATGAGTGTTCAGGTTGTTCTTCAAAGGAACAAGCAGATAATGCAAACCTTCGTGTTTCTATTTGCCATCCTCTCTCTCCTCTTTTGCGACTCAAATTTGCTAAAACCCGACCTGCTACTTTTCCCGACGGTCTCCAAACCGAAAGACGACGGTTCTCCACCGAACTACACCCTCTACGTTACTGTCCCTACTATTATAACACCTCTGAATAAATAATTTAAATTGAAATGGAAAATACTATACATTGACGCATAGTACTTGAAGTTCCTACATCGACAATTTTTAGTTTCCTTACAAAAACCGGGACATAGCCGGAAAAAAAATGGAACCGCGGAATCTCAATCCCATCTCCCATCCAAAAAAATCAATCAAATCTCCAAACCTCAACAATAATTGAAACTCTGATTCGATTTGTGCAGGCCACTTTCACGTAAAGATGACGAATTTTAATTCGAAAATTCTGATTGCTCAGATCAAAATGAGTTTCTCTCGCATATAAAAGTGAGCAGAGATAAGAGGAAGTCACGGTAAAATGATCATCCTGTTCATTTTCTCGATCTTATTCTTCTCAATTGGAACTGATGCATCGGAAGAAAGTGATCTACCAGTTTATCTCAGAGGAATCGGTTGGCCGAAAGTCCAAGATGAATTACGGTGCGATTTTACTTCCTATTCGAATAATTATTTTGTAAATTGAGAAAGGACCTTCGTCTCTCACCTTTTATTCGTCCAACATTTTACGATATCTACTTGAATGTATCGGTTAGCGGTTATGGAAATGCTACGAAATCTGACTTTGAAGGTCATATGTATATAGTACTAATCTGTAACTGTAGATTTTCAGGCAATGTTTGGATCAAGTTGGATATCTCTGCTCCGATAAGAGAAGTCGAAGTACATTCTCTCGGGTTGAACATCGAACAAGTTTGTACTGATTGGGAATCTCCTTGAGTCATTTGTGTCGCAGGCTGATATCATTCATTCTCAAGATATCAATTCCACACTGAATGGCAACAAATTTTGGATCAATGAAGAGCGGGAATCAATCGTTATTCCATCGCTTCGAGTCATTCAACCCGGTGAAGATATCACGATATTGGTAAGGGAGCCATATAAAAAGAGTCATTCAAAATAATTCTTACAGATTCAATACAATGGAACAGCAAGAATGAATGGTGAAGGTCTATATGAATCTTGGTTGGTTTAAACACATTTTTACATCCCTAGTTCACCGTTGAATTTTTCAGGACTAAAAGAGAAAATTCTTCCGACGCCCCCTACATCTCTTTGGTTACTCATTGCGAACCAGCCGTTGCAAGAAAATGGTTTCCCTGCTTCGATGAACCCGATAAAAAGGTGAATACTCAAACCCTCAAAGATTCATAAATTAATTTTATTTACAAGTAAGTGTGACTTTTAGGCGAAACTAAAAATTCTAATACTCTTACATTCAGGCAATATTTCAACTTAGCATTGCTCATCCGGAAAGTACAACTGCATATTCCAATGCACGCATTCATTCTACTGATACTGAAAATGGGTTCGCCATCAATTCATATTTATTTATGAATATCGAACTTCTTAGGATTCAAATTACCAATTTCGAGCCAACTGTTCCTCTTCCTACCTATCTCGTTGCTCTTGCGATCACAGAGCAACCAGTAGAGACACTGAAAGTGGACGGATACGAGGTTAGAAGAATCAAAGTCGTCTGAAAAAGTGCCATTTTTTAGTTCCGAGCAATCGGATTTAACCGAAAGGCTGCCGTACAATCAGTGGCAAAGGGATTCAAAGTTTTGCGTAATTTCTCGATATTTGATGGAGTTCCATTCATCCCAGAAAAGACTGGTGCTTGCAAATTTGTTTATTGGCAAAAATTAATGTTAATAAATACAGATATCATCATCGTTGAAGACTATAACTCCGGAGCTATGGAAAATCCTGGTATTATTAGACTCCCAAAATCAAGCCTATTGAAATTCAGGACTAATGACGTATCACATGGATAGCTCAGACCATTTGAAAACTCACGTTCATGAACTCGCTCATCAGGTTTTCCTTCACTAATTAGATCAATAATACTCGATTTCCAGTACTTTGGCAATCTCGTAACTCTCTCAACATGGGCTGATATCTGGGTTAATGAAGGATTTGCGAAATTCTACGAAAACAATTTGGAACCGGTAATTCAAGTTTATCTATAGATTCGCTACTGAAAATATCTTTCAGAGGATAGATCTAAGTTATTGGTCTATGTCATTAGTATCTCTTCATGATATTCCAATTCATTCCGAATCAAATTTCACTAATTCTTTTTATCTTCATAATTCGTTCCGCACTCATGGACACATTCATTATTCGAGGGTAAGACCATCTGATTAAACTTGTTATTTAAAAAAACGATTGAGGCGGCACAAGTCATGCGAATGATTAGAGAATTCGTTGGTGGACAAGTTTTTGACCGCGCCATAAAGGTTGGAAGTAAAAGTTATGCCTTTATTTTTAACTACCATTACAGCGCTACCTAATCGAGAATTCTTATGATAATGGAGATGCGACAAAAATCATCCATACTCTAGTTGACGAATATGATGGAAATCGCGTTCAATTGAAGAAGATTTTACACGAGTGGATATATCAGGTTAATAATATTCTTGTTATTCAATTCTTCTTCAAGTTTTCAGCCGGGAATCGCTATTTTATTCATGGAAAGAGACGAAGACCAAGTAATATTAAGACAGTCAAGATTACATTCAACCTTCTTCGATAAACAATTGAGAGACGAAATGTAAGCAAAAAAACATATATTTTGTTATGATATTTTGTTACATTTAGCACGCGTTTCACCATTCCTCTGTGTTGCTCGATTGATGGAGAGTTGCAGACATTTGTTTTTGATAGTGAAGGTCAATCTTTCCTTAATTACAAAAAGAACGAATATTTTTAAGAAAACACTTTGACTATTCCTCTTTCCCTGAATTCATCTTTCGAAATTGAAAACAACTATGGCGCTTTGTTTGGAGTGTGGTCAAAGCCGACGGATGTTCCAAAAGAGGTTAGGGTTGAAGTGCATTCTAGTGCACCCATGAAGATATAGTGGTCCCACTCAAAAATAATTATCCCAAATAGAAATAAAGGTCCCGAAAATATAATGGTCCGGAATATAATGGTCCCATGAATATGTAATGGTATAATGGTCCCAATTTTTCTGCTCTGATTTTTCGACTTTATGTTGAGTAATAGACGTCTATAGAAAGAAAAATGCTTAGGCTTAGGCTTAGGAAATTCGCATGCTTAGGCCGGCGTTAAGCACATTTCCCCGTACAACGCGCAGCTTAGGGAGGCGTCCCTCGTAGCTTAGGCCGGCGTTTCGCACATTTCCGCAAATAGAGCTATTAGCTTGCGATTTCATTTCAGTATTTACGGAAAAAACGTGCGGAAAAACGTGCGAAACGCAGCTGCGAGGGACGAGGGAAGCTGCATGTGGTAAGGGGAAATGTGCGTAACGCCGGCCTAAGCATGCGTATTTCCTAAGCCTAAGCCTAAGCATTTTTTCAATAGACACATTATGTCGTCGAACGCTTGGAAATTGTGCCATACGCACTATGCTATAGAGATAAATGCACAAGGATCGCGTGTCGCTGCGCGCAAAGACGAACTAGGATAGGAACATTCAAAATAGCATAAACCTACGCTATAACCTGAGTAATGAAGATAGGGGCCAATATATTACAAAATCTTTGAGTCAAAGATGGGACCATTATTTTTATTTTTTTGGGACCATCATTTTTATCTTGCGAAATTGGGACCATTATTTTTGAGATTTTGGGACCATTATATTAAAGTGAGGGACCATTATATTATAATGGCCCTCAAGTGGGACCATTATTTCTTCAGGGACCATTATTTTTGAGTGGGACCACTATATCTTCATGGGTGCACTAGAACGCACTTCAACCGAAGTTAGTAGTTATAAAAATGTGCATTGAAATTACTCAACTTAGGTTGAAAAATGGATTACGTTGTCTGTAAGCCTAGTTCGGTATGGAATGCTCCCAGTTGAAGAATTTTATGATGCCGCTTCGCCATTCCTCAATGATACATCCGTAGTTTGGGTTTGCTTTTTGCTATGATTTCAATAGTAATTCCGTTCGTTCAGAACTTGAGAAAAATACTAACAGGTTACGAGAATTACAATGAATGGTGAGCGTTATGGAATCTTGTCATCTCGAACAGTTGAATATTCAGGGACAGCTATTTCCATTGCCCATCAAGTAGTAAAAATTCATCCATGAAAGATCTCTTCCCTGAATATCTGGAAAAAGTTCGATACAAATAAATTTCTAAAATAAAATAACGAATTTCAGTTTAATGGCAATATATTCTTCTGCAGCAAAGAAGCGTCGGATCGACAACTAATGAAACGGTTTGCAATAAATTGACGATTGTTTAGATGATGTGTTGTAATTATTTTTTTCAGGTTTCTGCAAGGCATATTCATTAGCGATCAATGGAAGATAAAAAGTGATCAAATGGGGAATTTATTGGCGCACATTGAACATCTTCATCCCGGAGCTTCAATGGAATTTGTAATGGAAGAATTGGAACGGAATCCGTAAGATTTTCAATATCACTCTTCGTATATGACATTCACTGCAGTAATTCAATCGCTGTGAGGACAAATATGAGAAGAATTTTAGGCGTGACGAATTATATGGGAACATTGGACAGAACTATGGTGAATGCATATTTCATCGAAATAAGTAACACTTTGATTCAGATTGAGCAGCTTATTCGAAAACATCCCGCGAGAGCTGCAGAAGTATCTGAAGAAATTCTTCAGATATTAGAAGAAGTGTATGTTCTCGAGGAAAATGCAAAGAGGAACAAAGAAATGATCGAGAGATTTGGATCCATTTTCGAAGATTCACCTTCTCAAATGTCAGAAAAGGAGTACATCTAAATTTTTGTATCGAAACCGATTACACGGCAGTGTTGTTTGGAGAAGAATGTAATTTATCGTTCAGCGCAAATATGATATATAAAGTGTTCAGCCTAACATGTGTGTTTGAATGCAACAGATACGTGTCTTTGCACCACTTGATCTTGTGGGACCCTCTCTTCATCGTGTTTTATCTAGCCGTCGTTCAGGCTTTTGTTGATAGGGAATTTACACAGACGTCGTTCTACTCCACTGGTGAAATCCCATTCGCCGTAACTTTTATCTATCAATGATTGAAACGGAACTAAACCGCATTTTGATGGGGTCACCATTTTGTAAAGGTGCTATAATCGGTTCCTCTAAGAAATATTTACACATGAACACACACATGAATCCTTGGGGTGCTTCTTACTCGCCGAAAGAGATTCTCCTTTCCTCGCTATCTCCGAACACATCAAGAGTGATGGGCAGAGTCTGTTCATGAGGGGGCTAATATCCTTCCGTTCCATTAGCACCCAGACCCATTCCGCCCCTCCCTTCCTTCTACTCTATAACAGAAGAAGGAATCCATTCATTCTTCCCAGCAGTCCCCTGCCTGGTGGTATCTACCATGAATCTTCTTCTCCTTTTCCTTCTCTTCTCCGTCTCTTCGGCAATCATCTGGCAACCGTCACCACACATCGACTTCGACGAACTGGCGGCTACTGATCCCCAGATAGCCGCAGAATACGAATGGGCGTTCATTCGAGACAGACGTTCTGCTGATCCCCTCGCATCCAAGGGACGTCTGCCCGGGGGAAAAGGCCACAACAAAGGTTTATGGTTAACGATAACAACGAATCGGCCTCATAATCAGTGCACACATCAAAATTTCGTTGAAAAATGAACCATAAGGCTATTTTGCAGCATCGATATGAAATTCATTGAACATTAGGCAATCGCTCATTAAAATTTGAGAATTGGGGCGGAAGTTTTACTGTACTTGACATTACAATAGGTACGGTACCTGAGGTGGCGAGGTGTGTACGGTACTTGGGTTTCGGTAGGTTTACAATATTTGAGGTTACTGAAGGTGAACGGTACTTGGGGTTACGTTAGGTGAACTGTACATGAATTTACGGTTGATTTGCAATATTTGAGGTTACCGTACGTGTAGTGTACTTGTTATTACGGTAGGTGCGGTGTACTTGATGAATGCGCTTCTTGTAGTTACAGGTTGTGACTTTTGAGATTACGGTAGCTATTGAGATTACGGCAAGTTTACGATTCTTAGGGATACGGTAAGTCTTCGGTACTTAAGATTACGGTAGGTGAATGACTATCAAAGTCCAATTTTACATTCCCCTCATTCGAAATCATTCCCAAATCGAACAGAATTACTTTGCTCTCATCCTCAATAAATCTGACGCACTCAATAGAAGGCCCATTATCTCAGTCATAATGACGCTGACCTCAACCGAGTCGCTAAAAATTTTGGATTCGGCGAACTCCCAACAATTTTGGGCTGTATCGCAAATTCGAAATCATAGCAAATCGGGCGCGCATTTTTAAACGACTCCAAAATTTTAAAAAGAAAACGGCCGTGGAATAGTCTGCAATAAAAACATTTCTAGGATCGTATTCTACCACCGTTCGATTCAATTCTCACGCCGGCCACTCGGATGTGAACTGAGTACCTGCTGCATCCACATCGACCCAACCAGAACTACATCAATAATCGATTCCCATGCTATGAATAAATCTCTGTGACAGTTTCCAGAGTTCCACGCGATCAATGCACATGTAAGATCATCACAGTTTATACCAACATTTATGGATTGAATTTGAGGAGGGGGGGGGGTGACCAGTAAGTCAAAATGCCCCAATTATATCTTTCGAAGAAGAAGATTTATTTTGTCCTTCCTATCTATTCATCTAATGGAAGGAAGACATCGGAAAGATGGATATGGAAGAGCTTTCAGAAGGTGGTGGTGCTAATGGAACGAAATGAGATGAGCACTGGGCGGACATTTCCATTATATTTTATGAAGGGATAATGACGAAAAGGAATAATGTAATTATTAGTACTCTTCTCATTCTCTTTTCTTTCTCAGCGATTTATGCATATTCCACAGACAATTCAATATTGATCAGGTTAATTCTTGTTCGAAATCTTTGACTCATCAATTCTCTGCAATTAAAGAAGGACAGTAGTTTCGTAGTGATTACATGTTCGAAGAGATAAAAACTATTTTGAGCACGGAGCAGGAATGAAACAACACCTCTCAAGATTAGCAGCTGACCGGGACTCGGGCGATAAAAAATATTGATTTATAGATGTAGAGCATTTGAGGAACGCTGAATTTTTTGTGAACGAACAGATACTTGTACTATTTAAAACAAAGGGCATTTTTGAGAAAGATGAAACATGCAAAGATGCGTAATGTAAATAATGAGGATGAAATATGAGCACTTCTTTGCGGAAGTATTATCTCGCGATTCTCCGTTATTTGCTTCTCACATTGGGTGAGCATCGGCAGCCGAAGCGACTTCTGAGGCATGGCAGACAACTACACAGGTTCTCCCCTGTTTTTGAATTCTGCAAAGAAATGATCTTTCAGCACACACTTTCCGAGTTGGATTTGTCAACGACAATTTTCCGTTGCTATTTACTTCACATGGAGGATTTCAAAGAGGAATTCTCAATGATATCTATTCGTTCTTCGCTCAATTAAACGGGTTGAAGCTACAATGGGTGCTTGCTGAAGATTACGGTGATTATCGTTTTCCTTCCTAATTTTTCAGCGTTTATGCAATACATTTAAATTAAGGTTCTCAACAATCGGATGGTTCTTATTCCGGACTATTAGGAGACATATATTCAGGAAGAGTTGCCGCTAGTGTTGAGCGATCCTACCGAGAGGACAGGCTTAAGCATTTTTCATTCACTCAACCTGTGATTTATCAGGCTGTATGACAATTATGGAATTTTAGATTCAAAGTACTATTTTAGGATACATATTTGACAAGGAATGACCTGATATCAACGTTATCCCTCTCAAATATTCTCGTGTTTTCCCCGTTAATGATTCTTTTCATTGCGCTGACTTTTGCAGTTTCATTCTTCGTTGAGAAAGTTTGATTGGTATTCAATAAAAATACATAATTTGTAAATACAGGTGACACACGCAATTCATCTCCGTTTCAAACTCGGACCAAAGGATTCATTCTACTATTTATTTGGAAAGACTGGCCACAGCATCGAATGCAATTCAAAGACGAGTGGATCTGTTTTCTACCGGTAATTTGTCGTGCCACTTTCATTTATAGCAAGAATTACTTCAGATTCGTCTTCACTAGAGTTCTCGCCGGAGCCTTCATTCACATGATCTACACTTCGGTTTTTACTGGTAGCACAGTGTTCTCTGTCGCAAAGGATCTGTAAAGCCTTCAAAAATTACTCTCATCACTTTTGATGTTCAGCGATTTGATTGATATGATTGACGACATAAGACAGTCTCATTCAAAACTCATTATTGAACACCCTTCGTTCCTAAACTCTCAAAAGGTGAATGGGATGTTTGGTAGAAGGGAAAATAATCTTTAAGACTAATGCTATATTCGGCCCTGGCTATAGCTTTCCTTCCGAATCTGTGATTCGGAACAAGGAGGATTTCATTGAGCATTTATGCAAAAATGCCGCGGACTATGGGAAGGTAAGTGTATCTTGGGTGTGCAAAAACTGTCTCGATCTCTCATTTCGTAATGCTGTCTCGCGGTCAGAGAAAACATAAGATCATTGCCAAATTAGAGATCGAAAAATGTATTACACCACAGGTATGTACGCTGATGTCTGCTCATTCCCTTCCTGTCTTTGTTTGTATTTCAGGTCAACTCATTCTTCCTGACCACAGTTAACCCGCAACAGAAAACCAAATATCCCTGCGAGATTGCTACGTGAAGTTTCGACTGAATTTCATTCTGATAAGAATGTTTTAGAATCGCGCCCGGCAAATGGCAAAATCAAACCTCCAGTATTCAAAATTCTGTGATTCAACCTTCTCCATACACACTTCTGCTTCGTAAAAACGAGAAAAGCCGCCTAAAGAAGTCACTCAATGCAGTAATTATTACAATATTTCAGTTTGAGAAGGTATGAAGGACAGTGTTCGATTAATTGAAATGAATTTCACATTTAGATATCCACAATACACTGGAGGCGATATACGAATCGTAACCTAAATCTGCCTAAGTCTGACTCTTCAATTACTTCTAACATAGTAAAGCTTCCTGAGATTGCATTTCTTTTCTACGCCTTATTGGTCGGATTCACAATTAGTGCAATTGCATTATTCATTGAAATACTAATAAGATTGAACGTGTCGAAAAATATTTTGATGGAAATTTCAAAATTGTATTGACCGTTTGAAATTATAAACATATAAGACCAACTAAACAGATTGCATGCTATTTTTGATTCAAGCTATGGGAAGGTGCTCTTCCATTGTTTGCGTACACAATTGGCTTTAACATGATGACCATTGCTCATCTATAGTCCACCGATGCTAGATGAGCATGTTTCTCGATCTAGATGCAGTAAATGTTATTTCAATTGAGTTTTCAATATTATTTATCAATAGTTATCATTTTTGAGAAGCATTACCAATTTACGTATATTAAGAGAAACGCTCGTTTTTTTTGATTTACTAAAAACAAAGCTTGATAGATAAATTCAGATTAATGGCTGTAGATAATCGCCACCTACAGAAATATAGTCCGTTTTCGTTTATTATACACTCAAAAACACCAACAATTAGAATCGTCCAGTCGAATTTGCCCAGTGCAAATATTCCTCCTCATATGCTTTCCTGTTTGTCGAATTCCAATGAGTTCCACAGAGTACTTTGCACTCATGATCGCAGTCTCCTTTCTTCGTGCAGTCAGCCTCGCACCTTCAACGAAAACATGTTTAGGTTGTGAGCAATCAGTACACCATTGGATGTATAAATTCGAATGATGACTTACAGGAAGGATTTTTTACTTCTTTCTTTTTGATTTTTCTCTCAACAAAGTTTTTGACGCAATTGTCTGACGTCATCATCCGAATATTCCAGCTAATCAAATTGAATTGACTCACCCGTTCCAGCAAGTTTCGACAGCGTCATCCACATTTTCCGAAGGCAACGTCACTTTCTTGAACTTGGAAGAGTTCTCGGCACACGCTTTCTTACATGTGACATAAGATGCGTTGAAGCGACAGTAGATTGCCTCGCATCTAGAAGAAAACGATTTATAGGACGAAAGCCTCTTCTCATCTACCCCTCCCTTTCATTTACGCAATCCATTAACCCCAAATGTAATCAGTTGTGCCTCGTTTATAAAATATACATGAATGAACAAATCATGCCATGAACGGAGAAACTTTCTAGTACCATTCTGTTCGCGTAAAAATCAAACGACGAGAAAGGACTCGATTTTTCATAACTATCCTCGCTATCGATTTCTTAATACTGCCAGTTGTTTTTCATAAAATAAATTAGAATGAACGAGAATACACTCACATAATTCGAATTCCCGTGATGCGTACGCCCACGTGTTTAAGGGCCTGAAAGAGATCATAGATCAACAATCACAGTCTCCTACAATCAAACCGAATTACAGCCACACGCTTGAAGGCGTACCCTAGTGAGGTAAGCTCGAGTATTGGACGAGCAATGTAACCAATTAACAAACGATTGGCGAACCTCCTCTACTGCTGTAGCATTGAAGTACAGGTATGAGTCGCCAGAATGGATGAGAAGCAGAAATGAGACGAAGTAGAATAGGTACAACTTCATCTTATTCTTCTACACAATCGTACTCACCTAGCTCGCCTAATTGAACAGAGAAAGACAATCAATTTCCATCGATTCATCTATGAATCACGAAAGAGAGAGAATCTCATTTCTCTTTTTTTTAGTCAATTGGCTCCCCTGACCGGTGAGAGAGTGCGCGTAATGAAGAGACGATTACCAGTATTTCGAACTCGAATCGCCTGATCAGAAAGAATATTTTTTGCTATCACTTGCGTCTACGTCCTTTTCAGTAGATTCGAATAGTCTCAATAGCGCGCTTCAATGATGAAATACCAAAAGAAATTCGTCAAACGTAATCACGATAAAAATACAAAATCGCAAAAGAAGTACCACGCAGAGCCTCACGGATGGTTCGGCCTTCTCGAATTTTAACTATTGATAATTTTTAGCATAAACATTTGGGTGAGTCATTGCTTATCAACCCGCGCATTGGTAATTCCTCGTTGTTGTTTACACCACAACCGAAGTGAACTGTTTATACAAACATATTGAAAACAATTAATACAAAAAGGTACATAAATGTATAGCAATTTTACAATTGTGTATGAGATAAGGTATTTAGATCTTTTAGATTACACGGCTGTTATTGAAGAAGAAAGAAGATATTTAAATATAAGAAGATCCCGCATTTCCCTCCCAATCCCTCTCATTCCCCTCCTAATCTTCCTTTTGCATCCCACTAATCCAATCACCGACCTCTATATAAGCCCCTCACCCCTTCACCAAATCGGTGTTGGTTGATGGATAAACTGTGATATGTGGCCTGTTCGAGGGTTTTCACAGTGCATTCGGATATCGATACCCCAAGCCGGGGAAACCTAGCTTGTTCAATTTGCACTAAGTGGCAAATTCAAAATTTTACGATGGAATTTTTCAAAGTAAGGCGTCATCTTTCAATCAATTTCGTCGTGACGAATTACTAGGAATGCAGAGAAAGAGAGAAAGAGAATGATAACAGTCATGAACGTGACTTGTCCTTATCAATACAGCTTCGAAATAGCCGCGAAGGTGATACTACCTGGCAAATATGTCAGACATTCTTCACTTCAAAAGATCGATAGCAGTCGAAAACATTCTCTGAGCAAGCTTGTTGAATGTTGTGATGGAAATACCATTCGAATCAATTTATTTATAATTATTTTCAGTCGCATAAATATCTTGTGCGGTTGAAGTTATAGTTTACAAGATTATCGATTGCACATTATTCATCTTCTTCTTCATCGATTCAAAAATCTTCCAATTCGTCGAAGTCTTTCTTCAGTTGGCTCGTGGATACACCTGCTTCGGTCCCTGAAATACATGAAGCTTATTATTTCAAGACTAAATTGGGGTTATTTTGTTTAAAACCATCAGTACCTGCCAATTCTTATGATATGCTCTTCCATTTTAACCCAGTCCATGCTCTGCTTCGACAACTTTAAGGAATCAAAGCATCCGAACAAAGGAATACGATATTCCTGATACGGCGAGTGCTGCTGCTCGAACATCACTAAAAGGTAAAAAGATAAAGGTCTTCCCGTTAATCAAGGCAATTACGTCATGCGGGAGGATTATGTGGCCAATTCAATCCGGAGGGCCTAATATCGTCTTCGGACCTACTTTACCTTTACCATCATGCACTATCACAGTGTAAGTTACTTAGAATATTGACGAAAGTTGTGTTGTGATCTTTAAGTACTGTTGAAACGGCCATTTGTGTTTGTATTTTGCATTGATTGGAACTTTGATTCGCGAAATTCTTCTCTTTTCTAGTTTTCATCCTCTACCGTTCATCTGCCACTCAACTTTTTGCTAGGTTCAGAGTAGGGATGGACTCACTTTCTCCAGCTGGCAGTTTTTCTACCCTTCCCCTCCATCTCTTCCTCCTCCCTCCCTCTCCTTCCTCCCTCCCATTCTCATTCGTCTTTCTCTGATTGGCTAGAGAGTGCGAAACTTGAAGAGACCTACCTACTTTCAACGAATGCTTTTCCATGCTGACATCTATACCTGCCCGTTCTACACAATTTCCATCCGTAAACTGAATGAGCATATTCGATTCGTTAAATCGATCAGCATATAACTCGACATAGTATAAACATACTAAGATTAAAAAAGTTACTGTTAAAATCATTATTCGGCATTTTCACTTGCACTAGAAAAGCTCCAATGAAAACAAGGCATTGCAAGATCTACATTAACAGGACTCTTTATCGACTAACGGGCATGGATTTACAATGTTGAGACATTTTTGGCGTATAGCGGTAGCTCATAAATGGAATTGATGAGGCCACTCGGTGGGTCATTCACCTCCCCTCCTCGTCCTTACTCGCACTTCAGCTGCAGCAGATAGTACTTGGTGCATCCCTGAACGATGGTTTGGATTAGTGATGACAAATCGGCACGCCACTCTTCATTTTATATACAGTGTTACCCCCCCCTTCAGGAACCGGAGTATGCCGATGATATCTAACTGTCTCAAACTGCGGAAGGCACCTGCGGAAGGTAATCATTGGGTTCGACTCCTTCTAATACGATTAGACTGTGTCGACTTCCTAAATAAGTGTCAGAATTCGAATTACGTCTAGTTATAACGGGGACTAGCATGTTCTTGCGAAAGGCGGCGCGCGACTCTCCAAAAGGACTAAAATCGTTATATTTTGTCCCCCTGAAAGTCAGAGAATGCCCTAGTTATAATAGATCTTACAGGGGCCGCGCAGCACTTCGTGAGGCCGGCCGACGTGTCCATAGCGGTCGCCTCTGTAATTGTTCCATTACTTATGTTTCGCGCTCTCCGTCTCGTTATTCCACACCTTTTCTCCTAGACTAAATATATCTCACTCTAAACCGATTTGAGCCTGGCCAATCACTCAGGTTGACCAGGCTCGACTCCAGTGCAGAGAGCGAATGGTATTGAGTGAGCATAAAGGTACTCAAGGCACAAGAAGTCCTGCGGGAGCGCACTGCGAGACCAGTGGCAATTTTAACGGAAAGGGTAGTACTCGAAAAATGAAGAGAGTCACTCACTAGCGGCGGCCACGTCCTCTGCCACGCAGGGCAACTGGCCGAAGAAGGAGGCGAGCTTGTTGGCACAGAGACGGACCTTCTCATCCTCTGCCATCACGAGGGAAGCGATGAAAAGGCAGACGAAGAGGGAGGATGCGAGTAGGCGAGCGGCTGACATGGCAAGTTCTGAAATGTGTCCACGTTAAGGAGCCGAACTACCGTATTCGGAGAACTGCATAGCTCTACTGGAGGAGAGAGGAGGTCGATCGCCGGTCTTTCCCCCTCCCCTTTCCGCCCCTCTTTTATGCCCCGCGCCCGCAGCGTTTTTTTCGCCTCCTCGCCTGCAGTGTAGTCCCTTGGGGGAGGCGAGAGCGGGAGAAATAGCGCGGGGAAAGGAGAGACAGGGGGGGGGGGGGCTGAAACGTCAGTCGGGCAAGGAGGAGGGGAAGCGAGAGAGTGTGGGCGCTGAGAGAGTGCAGGGTGCAGTCTAAACGAATTGAGCGGAAACTGCGCGGAGAATATAAACTGCGGAGGATGGAGAAGGGGGGCAAATTGAGTTGGGAGGGAGAGGGGAGGGGAGGAGAACACAGAATGAAGGCCAACTGCACGCAATTCTGCAGAAAATGGATGGCTTTGGGATGGAATTAGGGGAGGGGCAAAGGACGAAGGAACTAGAGGCCAGAGAACAAACGAATGCATTAAGAATTTGCAGAAGGGAGGATTAGAATTGGGAAAGAGGAAAAGCTTCCAAAAGAATGGGAAACTCTAGCCAAGAGAACTCGAAATTTCTCAGAAGAATCTGACCCGACACGTCGAATGTCGCACAACGCCGTGGAAAGAGTCGAAAAATTTGAGAGTGAACGAGAAATGTTTGTGCCCTTTGTCGATGGCTATGTTTCATCAAGGGACGCATGCTACCAGAGGCTGTGGAAAGGCCAGCTGCAGGAGATCACAAAACAACAGTAATAGCAGAATGGAAACGGGACAGAGGGCAGGATATCTCGCACGAAAGTGGGGATATACCAGGCCGCTTCCACTGGAAGCCGACTCCTCGGTTACAGAGACCTTGGTCTAGAGAAAAATCGGCATAGAGTGAGCCTAGGAGGAGGAGGGAAGGAAGAAAACGGAAAGCGGGTTGGGAAATTTATGGGGTTAGAACCAGTGGACAACAGATGCTCTCCGACTGCCGATCATTTGAAGAAGGTTAATGGACTTGGGAAAGAGGAAATGGTGATTGGAACGGAAATGAGAGAACACAGAGTTAGAGGAAGAGTAGGAGGGAAGGGATACTGTAGAGTAATGGAAGGGTGAAATATGAGTCGGAAGCTAGAAATTCTAGTTAGGAGAATCAATCTTTTGAGAGTAGAAGGGGGATTGATAGAGTAATTAAGGGTGAGGTGAACAAGAGTTCAAAGGTGAACACTACATTCCTGGACCCTCAGGGGGACAACTGCTAATGATTGATGAGACCTCTTTCTCTCCTCACGTCTCACACTCCCACGTTGTGTCGGACCTACGAGAGAACAGGGGAGGTGGAGAGACACGGGAATATTGTTGATGATGCGACTAAGAGGAAGAATGGGTTGAATGTAGAGATCACTGGTCAAAGGACGCGCCTAAAGATCAATGGATGGCGGTCTGCATGCAAAATCGCTAGGAAAGGTATAGTTACTTCCATAATCAAGGCGATTTTGCAGTTGTCTGGTAGTGTGCACAGGTCAGGCACGGCCTTTTTCGCTAGGAAGCGATACTCTAATCCCGAAAACTAGCCATATTCCGAACTGAGGACCAGAAAAGAGAGCAAAAAGGGGTGAAAGTCGAGTTCCAATATGATTCATGCTGTGACAGGGGCAGCTGCTAATGCATGAGACCTCTACCTCCTCATATCTCGAACACTTTTTCTGATCGGCAAGAGATCACAGAGAGTGGAGAGACACAATAACAAATGGCCTGAGGATGAGTAATAGGAAGGAAGACGCATGGGAGAAGGTAGACGGAAATCGAGAAATGGGAGAGTGAACAGATGGAAATCAGGATATTTCTCTGAGAGATAAGGCACAATGAAGATACGAAAGCATCAGTGTCCAGCCTGCTGACTCATATTCATTCTGTTCGAAATTGCATGCTTTTCATGCGTGAAATTGGACGTCTGAGAACGAAAATTTCCAAAAGGCGAAGGTATTTCGGACACGGACCAGCTATTCTTGGTTGCATTGATGACAGGTAACATTGCGTGAGCGAAACCAAGTTCCATCCCATGCATGTTTAGGCCTCATCATCATTTCTCGGAACGAATGGGGAATAAATGCTGCGAATTCACGCTCATTCTGAGCGAAATTGCGTGCTTTTCGTGCGTGGAATCCGAGATATAGGTCGTCTAATAGTGGAATTTATGGAAGCGAAAGAAGAATTTTGAAGGAACATGACGGGTTCACTCACAAGGAAAACAGATCATATCATACTCCTTAATAAAGGAGAGTTGTCTCCCTGTGTGTGTTCGTGTGTTTGTCCACCTAGGCAAGAGTACCAGAGAAACTCTCGGACATAGACGCAGAGGAAACAAGCATGAACATGTCGGGCTCTACCCCACCCCCATTTCTTCTCAAATGGCATGACCTATTACCGCAACCCTACAGTATCCTAACTACAGTATACCTACCGTAACCCTTCTAGGCACGGGCGCAGCAGGCGCGCGGTTCCCACTGGTTGTATTATAGACCTCGGCTCCACCTCGGTTTCAGGCTCATTTGGCACCATTCTGCAACACATCTTGAACAATTCTAGCATCCGACTCTGCAAGGTCATCCGATTCGATCTCTCTCTTTCCAGACCATTGCTCATCATGCTCATTTGAAATGGATTCTCTGTTTCGGCCTACTTGGCCCACTTCTACAATTTCTTCCTTGAATGTGTGCGTCCTTTACCTCCCCTCTCACGCAGGCCAGAACACACGAAAGTCGATAGGAAGGAGAAAGGGGGGCTCAGTCCCTCCCCCCCCCCCCCCCGTCTCTTCCCTTCCCCCGATCTCTCTTTGATCTAGCCGCTAGAGGTCACGCAAAAAGCGGAGAGTCGAGCAATGTTCTCAATTTTCTCAATTGCTCCGGGCTCTCTAGAGGTGGGAAGAGGCGATAGAGAGTGGGAAACGGAGAGAGTCCAGAACATTGCTCGCTTGAGGGGGTCTGAAGAAGCCTCCATCTCCCTGAGCATTCTGCGAACGAATTATGACGCAAGTGCGGGCTGAGGACGAGGGAGGGAAAAGAACTGGCGGGGATTGAAGAGGAGGGAAATGGGAATGGAATGCATGAATTCATTGCACAACCCAAAGTGATCTCATCTATAACTTTTCTGACAACGAGGGAGGTTGAAGCATTCAGAAAATATCTATCGCCAAGGAAAAGGGAAACATGGAAAATGCTGGAATACTAATGCAAAAATGCAGAGAATATAAAGAAGAAGAATAGGGAAGAACGGCGAAAATCGATGAAGAATTGACAATGACGATCATGTTTACAAGTGGGTTTCATTCATCGAATCAGTGTTTTTCATTCCTCCATTTTTTCCGCTCTCGAATCAATCTGCCAATCTCAAAAAGTTGGTAGAGACGGAGATAAGATCCCTCTCTATCTCATTCACCGTTCGTCGTGCTCGAAAACTCGATCAGTAGTGAACACTTTCCCTTTCCGCCGTTCTTTTTCGAAGCGGAAATGAGCTGTTTTGATGATGCGAAGCGACTTTTTAAACTAAAACTAGATTGAAATAGATTGTTTTCGTTATGATTCCGCGAATCCATTAGAATCTTCTTGCAGGTGTATTCCAATGCGTCGACAATGTTCGGGAACAGGTGCAGGGAGCTGTGAGAGTTTATTGTATGCCATTTTCTCCGTAATTTTACCAATTCGATATACTCACTATCTCTACTGTATGTGATATCTGCAAAACCTAATACTACTCTACCTCACTGAGATACTATTGCTCACTTAGACTTTATTTTCAATGCGGTCGAAACTAGTGATGACATTGATACATCCACAGATCAGGGGCTAGAAAGCATGTGAATCGAGTAGTGAATATTGGCCAAGAGTTCAAAGATCAACTCACTCCCTATTTGAGCCCGCACTAGTGTTGATGATACACCGTAAATCCATCTCTCGTCGAACGTTTCATTCTCCGTTTCACTCTCGCTTGACGGGTTTACAGCCGCGCGGCACTCATAGCTCTCTCCATTTCACACACTCTCTCGCCTCTCTGACCTCCCAGGGATTGCACAAAACGGATAAACTCGAATCGCTTGAGCGATTTCCTGCCCTTTTCAACACGAAGCCTGCAATCAGGAAGAGGCGTTTTTTCTCGCTCCTAGAGAAGGTAAGCTCAGCTTCCACCTCTCCCTCTCCTTAGCCCACACACTCTCAAGATCGAATTACGACTACTGCACGTATTGCGCAGTCCCTTTTTACCTCCCGAATGATTGCATTTGAATCTAAAAGCAATGCTACATTTACTACATTCTACATTCAGACATTTATCATGACATCATGCAGTGCGCCTGCAAAGTCGAAAGTGTTCGTCGTATTGCGGATATTAGTTATCCCTTATCCAATATTGAGATGAAATCACGTTGTTTATCTCACTAAAGCTTCCGTTAGACTTCTTGCTCCCGTTTTCCCTAGAAACGGGATCACAAAAACGCCTAAGACATCATTGAATCGAACGGCGAATTCTTTGTCGAAATGTCTGCTTTTCCATGCTTTATCGCCCTTTCAGACCTACTAGAGAGCATGGGAAATGAAGAGACGTTCTCTATTTCTTAATCCCTGTTTCTCATAGGGAAGAACTACACGCACAAAGCAAAGTAGTTTTTGCGAGTCTAGCCAATACGTTATTACCTCAATAGAGCCATGACGTCAGATGTGCTGGATGAGGCGTTGAATTTCCCCAAGATATTGAATGTCCTCACTATTTGCCCTTCAATCCGGACACGAACCTGTGAATGATTTAGCTGCGCTTCTCACCTTTCGCCCTGGGAGCGACAAAGATGGAGCTGTCCTAGTCAGATATTTTCTTTTCATTCCTTCCCGCTTTGACTAACCTGCTAGATGAAGAGTTGAGTGTGAATGATTTACCTCTTGCTATTGTTTCCTTACACTTCGAACGGAAGATGGAGCTGCCCTAGTCAGATATTTTCTTTTCATTCCTTCCCGCTTTGCCTAACCTACTAGATATCACTAGAAATGAAGAGATGAGAGCATTACGGGAGTGTGAATGATTTAGCTCTCTTGTTTCCTCTCGAGAAGAAGATGGAGTAGTCCACTTCAGGATCTCTTCTTTTCCACATTTTGCCGCGTTGTCTGGCCTACGAGAGAGTATGGTGAAGGAAGATAACGTCGAAGGAGATGGATGGATGTAAAAGATGTCCCTCCTATTCTCAGCGCCTTCCTAATTGAATCCCAGCCAGACCACCACTGCGGTAACTCTTCGATTGATCTACTGCTGGGTGCTACCGTACTCTATCTCTATTAAATTGCGATTCTTTTTCGCTACCGTAGTCTAACTCTCCCCAATCCCAATACTCTTACGATATCACTAACCGAAAGTGTGCCGCAAAATGAAAAGATGATAAAACCATTCACATCTTTTTTTCAGCTCTTACTCCTCTTCCTAGTAGGTGCTTGCAGGGAATTTTAGGTCCTTGAAAGGGGCAAAAGGGCCTTCTAATCGTCGTTTTCTTTTGTCTACCGCCCTTTCGTCTCTAAAAAAGTAAATGATGTGGGGAACACCCTGTGGGTGCATGATTATTTCCTTTCTTCTACCTTTTGAACGTAGGCGGACTATGGAAGCTTGATCACTGAGTACTACTTCGGATATGTGTAGGGTACTGATATTCGGAAAAAAATAAATCTAACCTTGCTTATTTAGCATATAGGCGTCTCATTATCGGAAGAGTTGGGCATAATTAGTATTTTCCTGAAGGAACGGGATGGGTAGGCTTCTTAATTTCCGGCTAATCTCCATAGTATCCTGTGGGTTTGTTACCAGACATGTGATGTGCATATTATCCCTCACATACAGTAGCATTATACCTTTACCTCCATAGTGCAAAGTATGGCAAATTTTCGATTTGTTTTCGGGAGAATCTTTCGACTTTAGAAATTTATCAATCACCTGCCGTCAGCTGCTGTTCTCTTTCCCCATGGGTGGTCCCCGTAAGATGTTCTATCTCTTAGGTACTTGCGCCGTGTGTTAGGTCAGTGAATGTCATATTCACTACAAAAAGGGAAACTGATGAGGAACGATTTGGACGAGTATTTGTTACATTTTTGAATGCTTTGAGAAGTTTGATCACTCATTTTTCATTGTAGCAACTAACAAAGGAACCAAGGGGTTTTTTCTGGTTCTTAGAATCACGAAATCTGTCGATTGCACTAACTTTCGGATAGTACATACCGACATCGCAACCTTCCCTTGTACACCTGACAACTGCCAGATTTCTGTCCTTCTTACCTTCTTTTTCCTATGTGTGTTCATCGCCCTGGGAGATCGCGGGAGGCAGACCTCTCAGCTTTTTCCACGTCCTTTTCGACTCTTAGTCCCCAATTTAGCTCATTTTAGTGCCTCCCGCTTCCATTGACTAGTGAAAAAGTACGCTTAATGACGAGTTAATTATTTCTACTTCCGTTCCTAGTATTGCACGTACATCAGACTTTCTGCCCATTTGAACGTATTTTCATCGTCATTCGTCTCTTTGCTCATTGTCGGCTTTATTAGGAAAAGCATGGAAAAATAGTGCGAAAATGCCTGAAAAGACGATAATTTGAGGAAACTCAACGCCACTAAGCTCATCTCTCCTTCATTGAATCTATGCTTGTTTTTTTTTATCTGACAAGTGAGAGAAAACGAAGATTGAATACACAAGAACGTTCCGGGAGAAGGATCCGCACCCCCCCCCCCCAATCCCATATCGATTCTCGCCAAGACTTGGGCCCTGCCGTAGTCTATCTCTTTATTAGTCTTTGTATGCTCAACTAAGCAATAACAATCTTTTCTTTTTTGCTTTTCATGTCACTGCTACAATCCGACTATTTTACGAAGAACTTCACATATTTCCAGTCCTTCCCTCAATCACCCATCCCTCAAGAGAGCAATGGAGCCCCTGACTGCTGAGGATTTGGCCGCTCCGGCATTCGGTGAATTCTACAAGGAAGGTCAGAAACAATTGTCTCTTCTTTACCAGTTTCACTTTCTGGTCGCTGATCAAGAGTCTTCAATGCCAATATCTATCGCCAACTGACTTTATGTTATTACCCCACTCTTATTGTTAGCATTTCATAGGCGGCCCTGATTCTATATAGACCAAAGGGTCTGTGCATGAATCTCGAGCATGTGATCACAATAGTGTAAGGTCTGCAGTTGTCACGCAAAAGGTCACTGGCATCAAAAAGGAACCCAGAAAGTAACCAAAAAGGGAAAACTAACAGTGCATTTTTGCAGCAACTGCCTCAAAATGGTCGCTCGCTGCACTGGCTTCTCACCACGAACCCCATCTACTACGTGAGTTGTCCGCATTATGTCTTGTGTCAGAGGAGTGGGCAAAATCCGATAGAGGCTGAGGGAATGGAAAATCGGAAGATCAATTGACGGGTGAAAGAGTGCTAACATTCCTTCCTGTGCAGTGCCTGATCTGAGTGCGGGCAAGTACGTCGAACAGCCGGTGCTCACTGATGCAGAGGTCGAGATGAATGGTGAGCAGGGTTCGCTTCTCGAAAAATGGCTCTCATCATTTTGCATGCTCTCTCGTTTCTCGGAGCGACTGGAGAGTATGCGAGATATGTTCTCACGCAACAATTTTTTCTTTGAAATTTCAGGTATCTTTCAAGAATGCGAACTGGAGTACAAGCTACGCATGGCGCTGCCGAACTATGATCAGCTCGAGACCAGTGGTGAGTTGATTTCATTCCATTTCTAGCAAAGGTGTAGTGTAGTAACGCCGCACAACGCCCACAGAAATGAGGGAATCGAGGGGTGAGGGGGGGGGAGAGACGAATGCGAATGTCGAATAAGTTTCATCTTCACTTTAACTTTCGAACGACGACCCTGGGTGGTGGCGGGGCTTGTGATGCATCCATGTCAGGCGATATCACTGTCGGTCGTCAATGCTAGGTGGGATCTGGTAAAGCCGGTAGTTAGTTAATTTCTGATTGTTATTGAACTACCGATATCGATTTTAGGATGTACCTCGACGTGTCCGTCAAAGACTGATGATATTCCTGCTCAAGTCGATCAAGTAGCCGTCGCTGGTGAAGACGCGCTCACTGAGCCGAACAAGCCAGAGGATAAACTCGTTTCTGAGGTGAATTTTTTAGCGGCTATCGTTTCTCTCAAGCTTCTCAGCTTCTCTTCTCTCTCAAGCTCTCTCAACTATCCGAGGAATATGATAACTTCTCATTCTGTGCGCTTTTTGCAGAAATCTAGAGCCCACATAGTGAATGGGAAAATTCTAGAAGACTCGCAAGGAGGTTCGCTTCGCTCGTCACGTCTCCACTTCGACGGGTTCTTCTTCTGAATCGACTACCATTTCGGACGGGGGAGAGAGAAGACCGAACGTGTTCCGTCGCGCATACAAAGCAGTTCGCAGATCGTTCAGAAGGAACTGAAAGAGCGTTTTCCGTACTATCCACTTCTGAATGTTCTGTATCAGCACTATACTTCTTCTATCTAACTTAGCGAACGATAGTAACACCGATATCGAACCAGAAACCCTAGTATCCATAAAAGTTCAGTGTAGCCATAACCTGTATATTATGCTAGTCATTATCCCGTGTAGCCATGCTTACTTTCGCCAAATGTTTCGTCTTCATCATGTATTATCGCGCTGTACAAAGCGATCTTATGTTCCCAAATATAATAGTGATTACGATCGCAGTGACCCATTTTCTTTCTATATTATAAATTCCCCATTTTGATTTCCAATTTAGAACATATTCTCCCACCTCAATTTTTTAGCTGCATTCCATTCCCAGAAAGCGAGAAAAAAGTGTTTCCAAGAGCGAATTAATTTAATAGATCAGTGATGTAATTCTTTGCATTCAACGCTGTTCATTTTGATTATGCTCTGATATTTAGCTGATTATTGTACCGATAAAGTTTGACTTGTTTTCGTATGTTTTTGCATTGCATTTCTTGTCTCAATATTGCGTGCAGTGTCTTGAGGTACTTCAGATGATTTATCATCAAGTTTTCAGAAATATGCTAATAAGGCGCGCGTATAGCAGTACTGTTGTCTTACAATACAGTACAGTATCCAGTACTGTATTGTATCTTCGTGTATTCCGTGATCACTCCATCTCGCTGATGTTCGTCCCGGAGGTAAAATGAGGTCATCCACTTAGTGAAACTCTTTGGAGGATATGACCGATGTTTCGATGTTTCGTTAGTCATATAGTCTATGAGGTCAGTTAGAAGATATATGGTTATTTTGCTCTATCACACAGTACTATAGCGGGGGTGGGGGAGGGGAGGTACAATACTATTGATACTCGTACCCTAGGGGCGATGATCATGTTTCCTCGCGATCCTCACGTTTGATAAGATCATCAATACAGTCTGTTCACTGAATTCGAAAGTGAGCCAATCTAATTAGCGTTAGACAAGCCTTGAGTATATATCGAGTAAATGCGCCTTTATAATACTTTGTAATTTTCAGCTAACTCACGTCAATATCTGTGTCTATTTTCGCTGTTTCCATGTGCAGTGATAGTCGGTTGATTGATTTTTTTCTGATTTGATATGCGGTGATTTGATATTCGCGCTTAAAAGCATCAGATTGGTTGAACTTCAGCAAATTTCTCTCTCCACTCCATTTCTTCCAAGAGTCGCAATCGTCTATGGACAACCTAACTGAGTCTGACGGGATTCTCGCCAACTCCGTTTGGATTTCAACGGGAATTCTGGGCTGCCTCCTCAACCTTACTCTCTTCATCATCATATTACTCAATTCGGCAAAGGGATTCTACCGTTCCCTAACGCTGTCCATTGCGTTCGTTGACTTTTGCTGTGCGCTAAGTGGCATTTTTCAGGCAACTGTGAGCTTTTATTATATTTATTATATATTTTTGCAATATGAAATGTTCAAAATGCTCCTGAAACCGGGAAAAAATTTAAAAAAAGGGACCGTTGTTCTATGAGTTCGCGTTTTACTCTTTTTTATCACATAGCAAGCAAGGAAACAGAATTTTGAATAATGAGTGGATTCAGTGGTACTACAAAGTTGATAATATCCTGTACTGCGTGGATCATGGAGTGTCTACTAACTTCCCTGACTGGACGGTTAAAGTGATTTGGATCGCATGGGTGGTCACTTTTTATGGTGAACTCATTGTAATCACGTATTCTTTCGTGTGGAGAGCAGTGCTCATATCGAATTCGAGGTAATTTTAACCTATCATAGTGGGTTTTTCATAATTTCTGAAGCTCGGAGGCTAAATTAGGTAGCACCAAAGTTTGAATGTTCCAATGAATTACTGATTTATTTTTTTTATATTAAAAATATGATAGGCTTCATCGCTCCCATTGCCAGTTACGTGACTTTCGTCAAAAAGCATGTTTCAGGAGAGTTCGCATGTTCGAGCACAAAGTAATCTTCGTTCTCCTGGCTTTGATTTCTTGCGCCATCGGATATTGCGATTATTCAATCGAGTGCAGTGTTGAATACGTGAACGTCAGTTGTTTCCTTGCTCGTGTTCCTATTAGTGGCTCTGTTCGGGTAGAAATCTCCCGTAACAGTAGAAAGTTGAGAAAACTTTTTTAAATTTTCGATCTGAATGGGACATTTATACCAGAAAACAGTCATATTAATCGCCCATTCAGTTGACTCCTCTTGAGACATTGCAAATCGTCTTACCCGCCACTCTTTCCGGCCTCAACTTCATAGTAATTGCGACCTGCGCCCTCTTCGTCATCTACAAAATCAACAGAGGGACATTCTCGATGAAAATGAGAAACACCCACAAGAAGCGGCTTTTCGTACTCAGTATACAAGTATGCTTCTTCATTCTCACTATCTGTAATAATGCACCCTATGCAGGCCATAAATCCGCTGATTTTAAATTTTCTCGTCGATCTTATCTATGAATTGGCGCTAATTGCTCCGATTCCCGACTTCCTCGTCAGGTTTGCGAGCTAAAGATATTATATTCTGATTGACAAGTTGAAAAATGGATGGATATGTCTGTACTTATGGGAATGATTGTTTTACAAGGGAGAAAAGGCATGCTGAGAAGTAAAGGGGTTTTCAATTTCTCTCTTATAGAAAAATTTTATTTAAAAAATGGAGATTTACCTAATTATGGATATATTTCAGCTACATTCCTTGTTCTTCCTTTCATCCGGCGCTTAATGCTCTAATAATCCTGATTATGACGTCAGAGCACCGCAGATTCATCACAAATTTATGCCGACCTAACATGCGATTATCATCAGTAGTGGCCACTGCAAATACTCAAACCAGACAATCTTCACAGATGGTTCACACATGAGAGTAAATGCTGTCGATGGAATGCTAGAGTCAAATAGTTGCACACTTTCTACTCCGAGAAGTTACTCTCCAAGAGCGAGAATATTGCATTGAAATAAAAGAATGTGCGTCTAACGCACTTTAGAGTAAGCTCGCATGCAGTGATATGTAATTTTCTTTTTCTTCATTGCGGTTCATTCCACATGAAAATCAAATTTAACAATATTTAAATAAAAAGGGCACTTAATGTGCACACTGTGAATCAGAATATCGGAAATTTTTAGGTCTGCAATAGGGATGAATTAAACTTGAAGGTGAGATAATATTCGAAAAAAAATGTTGTCGAATGAATACCATCTTGACTGTTAACCACGAACGATGTGCTGATACTGAGCACCTGTAAGACTTGAAACGAGAACATTCTTCACTTTCATGGAAAAATTGCACGGTATGATCTGTATGGTCTCTTCTGATCTCCATCTTTTCTCATGTTAAAATATATAGTGTAGGCGTGAAATTGCAAACTAGAAGAGAGTGGGACAAATTGCATACTCAAGGTCTTGCGTATTGCGAACCCGGTGAGTGCACACCGCACTTCTCACGGCATTTTAAAAAAGCGAGCACTTCCGTCGCTTAACCTGATGTGGAAAAATATTCCGCATATATTTCACGAAGAACCATGATGATTCCAAATCAATCAACTCGGAATTAATCGCTCTCGAATTGTTTATTTCTCGATATTTTTTATATTTATTAAAATAATACTGAAGCATCATGTCAGAAGACATCGAAACACCAAATGCAAACACCTTCTGTTACCCAAACAAAGGGAGGAGTCGTCGGAAGAAGGAAGGAGGATAAGAAGTCCTTCTCCCTACCTAAGTCATACTCAAGATATTCTATTAGAGCACGAAAAGTGATCATAAAAACGACCGCTGAAGAACGGAAATTTTTCTTTTCAACCGCCTTTTCACTGCTTTGGACTGCTCTGCAACCTTTGACAGATATCGATTCGGAATTAAGGTGAGATAGTTCTTATGTTAAATCTAGTGGTCAGTTCAGAACGTATTGCTTTCCCTGTCGATTCTGGCTGTTGATCTAATGATTAGCGATTACTTTAAGAATGCTACTCATATCAGTATGACTCTTGGTAGGTAAACATGCAAATTATTTCTTAAACTTCTTATTTAATTTTTCCAGTGGAAGTTTCTCGTCATCTGATGGTTGCGAACGGATTGGTTATGGCTATATTTGTTATAATCACAGTGCTAGCATACTCTAGCCTCATCGAATACTTTCGTAGGGATGAGGAGACTCAGGTAAATTGCTTTGTCGTAATATGAAATTGGCGAAATGCTTATGAACTGCCACTCGGTGGGCAATGAAGAAGAGGGTCATTGAATAAAGATAAAGATATAAGAAAACAAATACGGCCATAATTTTATTTCTAGAACGTCCTTATCTACTCGATCGTTGTCGCATATGAAATCGTCTGGTATTCATTCTACACTCTTCTCAATCGCTTCTTCTTTCTTTTCGAATTCCTATTCATGCTGCTCCGCACTCCTATGAATTCCTTATTAGACCAAATTTCCGGAAAATTTCACAATGATTTCACTATTTGACATCATATTCGATCTCTGTTTCAATGAATCACAAATGTAAATTTTCTTGATTTCATTCATCAGTCTGTCCTTCGCTCTCATTGATTCCTCTATTTCAATAAAGTCGTAGAGTATTGATGTTCTGCTATTTTCTGATGTGATACTCTCAGCTTTTAGGAGGTAGAAAGCCACTTCTGAGGCTGATATGTCATGTTACTAACTAAAAAAAAGAGGTGTAAGTGACGCTTTGGGAAAAGGTCCTTTACGTTTTACGCACACAAATCACATTTTTCACATTTATAAATTTAGCTTCTGTGAAAAAAATAATATTAGGAAACGGAAAAAAGGAAGTAAAACAAAAAAAATTACAGTATAACCCGTATAATTCCGAAGATCGTCTTAACAGATTTCATATTCCTGATAAACATCTATCTCGAAAGTTGCCCAGTTGAACCCCATCATCTACTTCTTTCCTATCGATGCAATTAATCGGCGACTTCCGATTTTCAATCAAGAGATACAACTCCTCCACAGCAATGAAACTGAGAGATAACGGGTAGAATCCATGAAGAGTGGGAGAATAACTTATGACTGAGCATTTCTTTTCTCTCCAACGTTTGCTACACATTCCGAAATTCTTTGTGCAACCGTGGGAATGTTCGAGACTCGAGTAATGTCTTGACCTTTCAGTGCTACCTTTCTCTTTTAGTTGTTTTCTCGTTGATGTCAACGGAATCGACTCTTCCATCCACTGATGTCCCTCCGTCTCTTTTCGATCTTCATTCATTCGATCCTAACTATTTTCCAGCAGCAATTCGAAATCTAGCCACAATGTCACCAGGTTTGTTTCATCGAATTCGTGAATTCGTTCTTCATTGATTTTTGGCTTTCATTCCCTACCCACTTCTCATTCCGGTCCGCTGTTGAGACAAAATAACAAAGAAGTTCCAAATCATGATTATAGAATTTGTTGTAGGATTGATTGCGGTTATCATGCTGGCGTCGATAATCTATCGGAATAGAGAAATGTGTAGACAATACAAGGTAGATCTATCTATGAAAACCAAAGAAACAACAAAATGTTTTCAGCTAACTGTGGTCTTCCTTACATTCGGAGGATTCTCACTGGCGGTTCCAATACTATTATTCAATTTTTTTATGGTTGTTGTTATTCCCCAGAGGTTATATCCCTAGTTACCTGCTTGTACTGTTCCAACTTTTGCAGACCCGAATTCCTCATCTCAACTCTCGCATGTTCACTTATCAAACAATTCTGTGCAGCCACAATGAATAGTTCCTTCGCTATTTCATGTGTAAGTCCGCTCTAAATCATTCCTAATTTTTCTTAATCTCAGGCAATTTCCATTCTTCGCTATGCTCTAGTGATGCACGATAGAGAGATGAAAATGTTTCATCTTTTGGCTGCATATTTTTTCGTCGCTGCTCCTTTGGTGAGAATTCATGATTTCCTTTAACTTGGTATTTCGATCTTCACATTTCAGTACTTATATTTTATTCTTGCATTTTTCGTGGGAACAATCAGGAAGAATGATGAGTGTCCATTCTTCATTGAGATTGAATGGGACATACGACCAATAGTCAGTTTCTTTCAATTCTCTCATTTAGTCTAAAAAAGGTGGAGAAACGTGATGAAACTTATACTTCTCTCCCTCGCTTTCACTGCTTGATCACCTCAATCGGCAATGGAATTGGAATAGACGACTAAATGGGATTAGATCGTTGGTGAATTCTGCAACGAAACGGAAGTGTGAAAAGAGATGTTTGAGTGTTTGAATGAACGAAATCAAAGGACGACTTATGGATATTCCAGATTTACTTTGGATATCTAGCTCTCATCATTCTCATCACAGACTTTTGTAATATTCGCGTACTGTGGTTTCTGATTCAACACAAAAGGAAAATGTCTATGCAGTGTAAGTTAAGAGAAGCGATTATTCCAATTAGAATAAATTTAGTGGGAAGTGTCATAAACGAGCAATTCACTCGAAAGGAAAGGGATCAACTTCACCTCTCCATTGGTCTTTTCGTTCAATCAATAACAGTCACATGCACATTCGGATCGACTATTCTATTCATGCTTCTATTTTCGTATGGTTAGAATTTACAGATTTACATATTCATCAGGGCATCAGATAATGAGCCTGAACTGAACAGTATTGGAGAGGGGATTGGCATCTTAGAATCCAAATAAGGATGATCAAAGGATGATATGTGCTTTACCTTGTGGTGTTGATGGTCCGTCGATCCGAGGAGTATATTAATAGGGAGGGTATAAAGAATTCATTGCAGGAATATCAGTGCCCGCTTGGTTATCCACAATAACCAACACTCTCTCCTCAATTTCCACGCTTCTCAATCCACTTTCGGCTGCCATTTTCATCCGTCCTTTCAGAAGGGAAATGCTCAGAACCATCACTTGCTCTAAGGTTTTTTCGAAGCTGTTGTACTTTCCATCTTAACATTGTATCTTTCAGAGAATAACGTCGGAAGTTATGGGAGGATCAACAATGATTACAACAACAATTGTAAGAAGAAAACCATCAACGTCTTTGCTGTCGAATTGACTATGGAAAGCAATTGTTCACATTAGGTCCCTTTCCAGTCATTCCATTCTGATTCGAATAATAAATATCTTTCATTGATCATATGTGTTCAACTGTAGTATATTTCTTCGACGCAGTTCCAATTGAATCCGACGTACACACTTTCAATCATAGAAGAAATTGGGGCAGTTTTTTTTGAATAAATTGGATTCATTCATTCGACTGTTAAATCGCTTGATATGAATACGGTAAAGTACATCTCCTTACTCGTCTCTCTTCTAGGATACTGATTGCATGCAAGCGGGATTTTTCCTTTTTCCGTTTCCGGTTCTTACTATCCCTTCATCTTACTCACACCTTACATGAAACGTACCTGAAAGGCAAACATAATTAGCAATTCAAACATTGGGAGGAGTCGGTTGAAGGAAAAGAGATGAAATGAAGTACTTCTCGCTGAGAAAAAAAGCCAAGATGTCTTCCACCGCCCAATATCGGAAAATTCTACTCTCCTTCTTCTCTTATTTATCGTCTTTTTTCATCTTCTTTGTCGTTGCTTCCGTTTTCCATGCATATTTTCGAAGGGTTCGGTTCGGAATTAAGGTAAGAACTGGATATTTTACCAGATTTCGAAAGCTATCAAAGGTTTTTTGAATGCTGAATCTATTTCAGAATCTAATGCTTTTTCTTTCGATTCTGACTATTGATATGATGGTTAGCGATCACTTTAAGAAGTCAACTCATATCTCTATGTCTCCTGGTAGGTTAAATTATTGTACATTTAGTGAAACACATTTTTTCAGTGGAATTTTCTGCAATTCACATACCTCTCTACGTAATTGTTTGGATACTTGGTACTGGTGGCGCAGTGGCAGCATACGTTAGCCTGTTCGAAAACTTCTTCGACTGTAATGATCATAAAACTCAGGTTTTTTAAAAGATGCTTTATGACCATGAAGTGTATTCTCAGAACGTTCCCTTCTACTCAATCACTGCCGCATACGCATTCGTTTGGTATTCTTTCTACACTCTTCTCAATCTCTTCCTGTTCCTTTGTGACTTTATAGTCATGTTTTTCCAATGCCAACCCGTGAAATCCATCGTGAACGAAATTGCAGACAAATTCAATAATGACTTTACTATGTGATTTAATTCATTCAAATGCTATAACTGATTTGTATTTTACCTACCCCTGACAGTCAATAAATGATATAAGGTCGCAACAACATAACTTGGAATATCAATTGGGAGTGCATTGAACCCCGGGATAATTCAATTTCTCTCTCGAGCCATTCATGAAGCTATTGGCGTAAAATAAGCAACTTTTGAGATCTCATGTTACTAACTAAACAAAGGATGGGTATGTGTCGCTTGGGAAGGAATGAGAGAGGGAGAAACAGTGTAACGTTTCACGATCGCAAAAGGCATGGATATATGAATAGATGCAAGATCGTGAAAAAACTTGTAATAGCTTCTTTTGAAAGGAATGCGAGTAGTTGACTAATTTCATGTGACAAAGTTGTGCATTCGATGAGAAATATAGAAATGAGAACTTAATACATGCAAATCATCCTTATATGTCTCCTGATAATTGACGATAGCCGTCGTACCTTACCACTAACGCACCGATCCTTCTGGTGCTTTTTGCAGCCGATCAAGAGAAATAAGTGATAATTGTTAGCCTGAATTTGAAAAAAAGCTTTAAAAAAAATCAGTGATATCACTTGCACATACTGATTCTCCTCCGTGAGCTATAAACAATGTTCACTCCGGCAGAATTGTAGGAAGTCCGCTGAGGAGACGTAGAAAATGTACAACTCGCAAAAAATCTGATTACGTTGCTTCCTCCTTTGAGATATATTCATGCTAAAAGTAACAACTGGTGTTCCCATTGTAAGATTGAAGTGCAATTTTTAAAAACAATGAGTCCTGATGGCAATCATTAAGTCAAACAATGTTTAGTGTTCAGCTCATCCGATAGGAAACGCAATAAAAATGCACAGCAGGGAGTTGCTTGACAGCTCGCAACATTTACAACCGCGCTAGACGTAAACATGTCCTTCAACGATCAAAAATCAATTAATTACATTCGATCTCGCTACAGGGAAAGCGATAAACCACACAGAGGAAATGGCTCAAACAATTTAGTGAAGCTTCCAGATCTCATTCCAATGTTTTAGAGTGCTTAATCTCACTGAATCTTATAAGCTACTAAATTACCCTTGCGAGAACGAATCTTCTGCGAGATAAATCAATGTTTATCACGTGAAAATTACTCATCCTGCATATCTCCCTAAAGATGATCAGGATTCTTTTGAGACCTTTTGTTATGTTAGAGCAGAATGTACCCATTCAGAGAGATTTGTAGCATAACAACAAATGGCCCGTTTCTGATAACGGATGTATGTTCCCATATCTATCTGACAAGCTACAATTCAATGTGTGTGAAGTCAACAAGTGTTTATCAAACAGCTTCATTATCGCCTGAAGAAATGTGATGTGTTTCAAATATGCAAAGTTCGATTAGAGCCCTCCTCTTACTCCTACGCGGTATATAGCATGGTGAAACATTCCTCTTTGTTTCGCGTAGATCGGATTTTTTTAGAGCTTTTTAGGATAAAGATATGTTGAATTTCAAAGTTCATGTACGAAATTCAGACTGTGAACTGCGATCAATACTCGATAGATTTCGCCGCGGGGATCCTTCTTTCGCAACACTTCCTATTGCGCCAGACGCAAGCTTACATATGCTTCAATACCAAATCTCATCGATTTACATGCTCCCTCCTTGCAGGGAAAGCTATAGATCACGGGGTGAGCAAAGTCTAGCGACGCTTCTAGACGCAACAAATATCACACAGAGAAATGCGTGCGAGATGCCGTACGCACTCCGGGGGTTCGTAGTCCGCAACATTTTTCTCGTTTCGAGTGACAATAGCTTCAGTTTCTTTCGCGTTGAGAATCTCTCGTGTTTACCTTCACTATCGCAACAAATGTAGCTAGGCAATGTGTGATAAAGGAGAGGAAAAACAATTAGACAATCGCGGCAGACGCTATTCAAAGTGCTTCAAGCGCGTTTCGTCTGGATGAATTCATCGATATAAAAGGGCGCCCTTCTGATTGGGAATTCATCCGACCATGATCACTTCGATCGTGCTCTCCCTTCTGCTTTCCCTGACGGCCGCAATTTCCTCGGAATGGAAACCGACTTGTGGCGCTGCTCAGCAACAGGTTCACCATTCTTTTTTCATTTGCTACCACTTTTTTGTACCAGGCCTTCCCTGTGTACCCCACCAGTGGTTGTCTCATGACAACTGTAAAATTGATTGTGGAAGCAACTTTATCTTTTTAACTTTAACTTTGTGACCAGAGAGAGGCCATTGCTAGACGAAGAGTGCGTTAAATTGTCTAATGGTAGCATATTTCGCGAAACAAAACCTACCGTATCCCAAAGCGCTTTATCAAAGAATACCTTTGCAGAGTCTTCTCAATCTCCTCTCAACCGACATCTTCGTCCGTCACTTCAACTCGGGAGCTCTCAATTCTACTCTGAGTGAGAATTCTTTCCACTAATTATTATCGCCATACCAAAAACTTTCCTTCCTTTAGCCGAATGCAGTAACTTCCATCGCCACATTTGCCCTAAGCAAGGAATGTCAAGCGCGGCGTCCTTCCAAGGAGTACGAATTTCTTTATCGTTCCGTTTCTATTGATTCGAAAAAATGGTGCCGAGCATTAATAAATCGTGTTTCAGCTCTTCGATGAAATCGTCGCTATTGAGAGACCGTGCACGAAGTACGATGTACTCACGAAGATCGAGGTGAATGCACTCTATCCATTTGCTTGCTCAATTTCAAACCAGTAACGAGGAATGAACATAAAATAACTGATTGAATTTAGAAACACTTCGCATTCGCTGATCAATTCGATAACTTTGACTACGCAAATGAAGCTGCTCTATCATCGCTTATGTTCCAGATGTTTGGTGACGTTCAATTTCACATATATATTTTATTTTACAGGCCCAAGGACACTCTCATTGCTGTCTACGAGTACGCTACTCTCCACGTCAAAGCAGCCGGAAACTTCTACAGTAACGTGTGGGACCTGAGACTGTGGTCTTCAACCATCGATCAAACGACCTTCCCTGGTTAATTAATATTTTTGGATGTTGAAA
This sequence comes from Pristionchus arcanus, assembly GCA_900490705.1. Classification (NCBI taxonomy): domain Eukaryota; kingdom Metazoa; phylum Nematoda; class Chromadorea; order Rhabditida; family Neodiplogasteridae; genus Pristionchus; species Pristionchus arcanus. The sequence continues at coordinate 145,876 of LS486537.1, forward strand.
ATAAAGTCAATTTAGCTAAATACGACGCTTCTACCTTCACTGACTTCGTGAAGAGAAAGGCCTTCACTGATTCTCTTGCCGCTAACCTCAAGAATATCACGCAAACAAATGGAGGTGCTAAGAAGATGTTGAAGGTAAGATATTTGAATAAGTTCGTTGGTCAGACTCCTTTTGCAGTCATATCTTCCCTTCCTCAAGGACGTCACTGATTACAATCATGTTACTAATGTGATGTTTAGAGAAGGTTTGTTTTTTTTCCAAATAAATTCGCTGTGGAATAACTCTATCATTTGGTTTTTCTTTCTGCAAAAAATATCAGCAATATTTATGCATCATTTATCATTTGACGCGCAGGCTTCGAGACCGGTGTCTCAAGAGATCGTCACCATGATGCAGTCATTAAAGTCACTCAAGAATATTCAAGAGTTCTTCAGGTATTTATTTAAGAATACCAAAGTAGGTTTGATTTAACCAAAATGTCCGAGCCACTTAAGTACAAACTCACATACATAATTAATTTTAAAAAAAACATAATTGCAGAATGCTGCGTGGAGCACGGTAAACAGCAATGGAGAAACTCGCTACGACAGATTCTCTGATGCTGTTATGGACATCTACGACAACGTATAACTACATAAAATAAAATAATTCCCCATAATAATTTCATTATAGGTTCTTCACTCGAATTTGAACAATCTCGGCATTGGAAATACATCAATTACTTTTTCGAAGGACTTCTTTAATTTCTATGCAGAAGAACGCAGTAAACTGTTAGTTTATGAGTTATTTTTATTATTTTTTTGTGATTTAGATTATTCGTTATAAAATTGATCTCTCAGATCGGCTCTTGTATCTCTACCTGCCCTCAGAAATTTGATCGCTGTCAACAGAGCTCATGCGAGAGTAATCGCTACTATGAAGTAATTTCAAACGAAATCTCTCAATTAAATCAACTTTTCAGTCTTGATATGCTCAATCGCTGGAAAATCACGAGATCTGCCACTCCTAATGCTATTAGTGGGTTCTTCGTCTGGATTTGTATCCAAAATCAGGTAGTGTGCTTTAATGACCGGAAACTCAATATCTTGATTCAGCTGATCTTCGATTTTGTTGGTCAGAACTCGCCTGATGGAGCCCTGGTAAATTTTTTTTCGAACCAAGGCAAAATTAAATCTTCATTTCCAGTTTGGAGTAATGGGATATTTGTACGGACACGAAATGTATCATGGAGTCGATAGAGAACTGTACCCTGAGGTCATGCCGTCCAGTCCGGTAATATAACAATCATAAATGACTGTATTATCATATCGTTTCAGGTCACTACTGAATCAAACACTTGTACTGACGCATTCTTCGCAGGAGTTGGCCAACGCTTCCCTGGTGTAGGAGAGAACAATAGAGCAACCAATTGCACTCTTTTATTTAAGGATGCGAGACTTCCTGATTGGTGGGGTGCTGAGGAGCGTTCTGACCTTTTCGGAACACAGGTATACTCATGCCCGAAATCAGAATATATTTTGAAAATACAGATCGCTTACGGCGCCTTCAAGACTGCCATCGGTTCCCGAATCGATGTGAGTTACCCTATTTTAAACCATTGTCTAATTTCACCGTTAAGGATCTGGCCTATCCCTCATTGAACATTACACACAGGCAGATGTTTTTCTATGCCAATTCCATCAATGGGTGCAACGTGCATAACTCAATGTATGATTGAGATGGGTTTTACGTCTTCTGAAATGTGTCACTAATTTGCAGGACCATCAATGGTGCAGGAGTCCTGGTTGACAGTCACTACTGTGTCAACGGACGACTTGGGCAAATTCCCGAATTCCAGACAGCTTTCCAATGCTCTGCAACTGATAATATGGTCTTCGCACAGGTGATGTCCATGCATTATGATAATTAATTCGAAATAATTTCAGAGCTGCCCTATCTTCTTCCCTTCGTACAACGCATAGTCGTATCATGTATTCGTATTAACCACCCATTATATATTCTACATACATACTATGCTTCACACAGTACATTTGTACCATAGCCATGATAAATAGTTGACCTCAGAACGATTGCTCTTGCACGCATAATACTTAAAAAGGGCATACTTACAAATCAATTGTTTATCAGTGATCGATCAATAAGTGAGCCTTGAATAGATGATGTCATACATTTTACTATTTGCTTGTTTTTTTCTTCCTCCCGATTTCTGTCTCCATTTCTTCTCTGATTCAGCTAGCTATTGGCATAATGCATGCAACTTTTGAGATCTCAAGTTACTAACTAAACAAAGGATGAGTATGTGTCGCTTGGGAAGGAAGGAGAGAGGGAGAAACAGTGTAACGTTTCACGATCGCAAAAGGCATGGATATATGAGTAAATGCGATATCGATGCAAGGTCGTGAAAAACTTGTATTACCTTCCTTTGAATGGAATGTGAGCAGTTGACTAATTTCATGTGACAAAGTTGTGCATTCGATGAGAGAGATAGAAATGAGACTTAATTCAAGAAAATCATCCTTATATGTCCCCTGATAATTGACGATAGCCGTCGCACCTTACCACTAACGCACCGATCCTTCTGGGGCTTTTTGCAGCCGATCAAGAGAAATAAGTGATAATCCGAAATTGTAATGGTTAGCCTGAATTTGAAAAAAAAAGCTTTTAAAAAATCAGTGATATCACTTGCACATACTGATTCTCCTCCGAGAGCTCTGAACAAAGTTGCAAACGTGTTTACTCTTGAGGAATTGTAGGTACTCTTGTGATGCAGAAAATGTACAACTCGTCAAAAATCTGATTACATTGCTTCCTCCTTTGAGATATATACATGCTGAAAGTGACATGTGGCGTTCCCATTGTTGGATTGAATCACAATCTTTAATCACAATGAGTCCTGATGGCAATCATTAAGTCAAACAATGTTTAGTGCTCAGCTCAGTGCGTCATTCGATAAGCGACTGCGGTCTAAATGCAATCAAAGTGCACAGCAGGGAGCTGTCCGCTCGCAACATTTCCCACTGCGCCAGACGTCAACATGTCCTTCAACGATTGAAAATCAATTAATTAATTTATAACTCGCTATAGGGAAAGCGATAAATCACACAGCGGAAATGGCTCAAACAAATTAGTGAAGCTTCCAGATCTCATTCCAATGTTTCTAGAGTGCTTTTTAGAAAATCTCACTGAATCTTCTAAGCTACTAAGTGACACTTGCGAGAATGAATGCTGTACGCAGAGATAAATCAGATTGCTGATTACATGAAAATTACTCATCCAGCATATCTTCCTAAAGATGATCAGGCTTCCTTTGAGACCTTTTGTTTGTTAGAGCACAATGCACCCATTCAGAGAGATTTGTAGCATAACAACAAATGGCCCGTTTCTGATAGCGGATGTATGTTAGCTATCTGGCAAGCTACAAACCGATGTGCACGTCAACAAGTGTTTATCGAGCAGCTTCTTTCTTGCCTGAAGAAATTCGCTGTGTATATTTAAAATTCGATTAGAGCCCTCCTCTTACTCCTACGCGCTATATAGCATGGTAAAACATTCCTCTTTGTTTCGAGCAGATCGGATTTTTTAGGATTTTGTTTTTGTGAATATTTTTAGTAAAGATATATTGAATTTCAAAGTTCAGGTACGAATTTTGGCTGTGAACTGCGATCAAAAACCCAATTTGGCTCGCCGCGGGGATCCTCCTTTCGCAACATTTCGTATGCTTTAATACCAAATCTCATCGATTCGCATGCTCCCTTGGAGCAGAGAAAGCTTTAGATCAGGAAAAGGGGTGAGCAAAGCTAGCGACGCTTCTAGACGCAACAAATATCACACAGAGAAATGCGTGCGAAGTGTAGCATGCGCTCCAGGGGTTCGTAGTCCTCAACATTTTTCACGTTTCGAGTGACAATAGCTTCAGTTTCTTTCCCGCTGAGAATCTCTCGTGTTTACCTTCACTATCGCAACAAATCTAGCGAGGAAATATGTGATAAAGGAGAGCAAAACCAATTAGACAATCTCGGCAGACGCTATTTAAAGTGCTTCAAGCGCGTTTCGTCTAGATGAATTCATCGATATAAAAGGGCGCCCTTCTGATTGGGAATTCATCCGACCATGATCACTTCGATCGTGCTCTCTCTTCTGCTTTCCCTGACTGCTGCTATTTCCTCGGAATGGAAACCGACTTGTGGCGCTGTTCAGCAACAGGTACACCATTCTTTTTTCATATTCTACCACTTTTTTGTACCAGGCATTACCTGTGTACCTCACCAGGCGTGGTTGTCTCATGACAACTGTAAAATCGCCTTGATTGTGGAAGCAACTTTAACTTTTTTTAAACTTTGACTTCGTTCTGTCCAGAGACAGAGGCCTTTCTATACGAAGAATGAGTAAAATTTTCTAATAGTAGCATTGTTCGCGAAACAAAACCTACCGTATCCCAAAGCACTTTATTAAAGAATACATCTGCAGAGTCTTCTCAATCTCCTCTCAACCGACATCTTCGTCCGTCACTTCAACTCGGGAGCTCTCAATTCGACTCTGAGTGAGAATTACTAATTATTATCGCAATCGTTTTCCTGAATAGCCAGCTGCTAGCAGCCGGTCATACCTGCGAGTCTCAATTAGTGTCGTCGTCAAAATGATTGATATGACGACAATAACCACAAACTTTCCTTCCTTTAGCCGAATGCAGTAACTTCCATCGCCACATTTGCCCCAAGCAGGGAATGTCAAGCGCGGCGTCCTTCCAAGGAGTATGTCTTCTGATCGTTTCGTTTTTCTCTGATTGGTTAAATCGCTTTACAATTAGATCATTAATTAATTGTGTTTCAGCTCTTCGATGAAATCGTCGCTATTGAGAGACCGTGCACGAAGTACGATGTACTCACGAAGATCGAGGTGAATGCACTCTATCCATTTGCTTGCTCAATTTCAAACCAGTAACGAGGAATGAACATAAAATAACTGATTGAATTTAGAAACACTTCGCATTCGCTGATCAATTCGATAACTTTGACTACGCAAATGAAGCTGCTCTATCAACGCTTCTGTTCCTGATGTTTGTCGAGCGATCATTTTTTTAAATGCAAAACATTTTACAGGCCCAAAGACACTCTCGTTGCTGTCTATGAATACGCCACTCTCCACGTCAAACTACCCGGAAACTTCTACAGTAGCGTGTGGGACCTGAGACTGTGGTCTTCAACCCTCGATCAAGCGACCTTCCCTGGTTAACTAATATTTTTGGATTTTGAAAATAGAGTAAATTTAGCTAAATACGACCCCTCAACCTTCACTAACTTCGTGAAGAGAAAGGCATTCACCGATCTTCTTGCGGCTAACCTCAAGAAAATCACTCAGCCGAATGGAGGAGCTAAGAAAATGCTGAAGGTTGCAGATGTCGAGAACAATCAATAAACAGTGAAATTTACAGTCATATCTTCCCTTCCTCAAGGACGTTACTGACTACAATCATCTTACCAATGTGATGTTTAGAGAAGGTATGCTCCTATATTTACAAAATTGAGGGAAGCTTGCTATAGAGTCATAAATACAATCAATTGTCGAGCATAGCTCTTTAGATAAAAGTGTAATTTTTAGATATTTCGAAAACTGATAGGCTGCCAATATCTTATCAAGATTTCTATGTATATTGTTTATCAGATGATATTCAGGCTTCGAGACTGGAGTCTCAAAAGATCGTCATCACGATGCAGTAACGAAAGTTACTCAAGAATATTCAAGAGTTCTTCAGGTATTATTTTTTTAAAGATCTTGTCTAGATTACACAAAAGTTATTTGTGTTATTGTGCCTTCGTATTCGGCACCGAAAACTCATTCGTGGAATATTCTCTTTCAAAGTACACTTGCAGAATGCTGCGTGGAGTACTGTAGCTAGCAATGGAGAGACTCGCTACGACAGATTCTCTGATGCTGTTTTGGACATCTACGACAATGTACATCTACATAAAATAAAACAATTCCCACAATAAATTCATTATAGGTTCTTCACTCGAATCTGAACAATCTCGGCATTGGAAATACATCAATTACTTTTTCGAACGACTTTTACAACTTCTATGCTGAAGAACGCAGCAAACTGTAAATTCGAAAATAATTTAACAATCATTGCGATTTTGTAATGTAAATCAATTTTAAGGGCGGCACTTGTATCTCTACCTGCTCTCAGAAATTTGATCGCTGTTAACAGAGCCCATGCAAGAGTTATCGCCACTATGAAGTAGTTTTAAACAAAATTTCATAATTCAAGCTACTTTTCAGTCTTGATATGCTCAATCGCTGGATAATCACGAAAGCAGCTGGTTCTAATAGTATTAGTGGATTTTTTGTATGGATCTGTCTCCAAACTCAGGTGCGGACATTGCATGTGATGGTCGGAAAAATATTGTCTTGATTTAGGTGATCTTCGATTTCGTTGGACAAAATTCGCCGGATGGAGCTTTGGTAATATAATTATGCAATATAGTGATTTATTAAGAATTTTCAGTACGGAGTACTGGGATATTTGTACGGACACGAAATGTATCATGGCGTCGATAGAGAACTGTACGATGCGGTCATGCCGACTAGTCAGGTAACATTAGAGCCAAAATTTGCCGCATTATTATTTATTTTAAGGTTGTTTCTGAATCAAAAACCTGTACTAATGCGTTCTTCGGTGGAGTCAGCCAAAGTTTCCCTGGGGTAAGCGCGAATAATTGTGAAATGTTAATCGCAACCCATTTCAACATCCCACATTCATTATTACTTGCTTTAGGATACGAGACTTCCGAGTTTTTGGGAGGCTGAGGAACGTTGTGATCTTTTCGGAACGCAGGTACACCTGAAGCCCTGAAATCAGATTATATCTTAAGAATTCAGATTGCTTACGGTGCCTTCAAGACTGCCATCGGCTCACGAATCGATGTGAGTTATCCTATTTCAAACCATTGTCTAATTTCAATGTTTAGGACCTTGCCTATCCCTCATTGAACATAACGCACCGACAGATGTTCTTCTATGCCAACTCCATTCATGGATGCAACGTACACAATGCATTGTATGATATGGATTAGCTCTTCCAAATAACCTATATTTATTCAGGACCATAAACGGTGGACCAGCCCTGTTCGATTATCACTACACAGTCAACGGAAGACTTGGACAAATTCCCGAATTCCAGACAGCTTTCCAGTGCTCTGCAAATGATAATATGGTCTTTGCACAGGTGAGATTCATTCATTACATTATTTTATTCGAAATAATTTCAGAGCTGCCCTATCTTCTTCCCTTCATACAATGCATAGTCACATCATGTATTCGTATTAACCACCCATATAATATTCTACATACATATAATGTTTCATACACTAACTTTGTACCGTAGGCATGATAAAAGAGTTGACCTCAAAACGATAGCTCTTGCACGGAAAATACTTGCAAATGGCATACTTACAAATCAATTTTTATCAGTGATAGATCAATAAGTGCGTCTTGAACAGATGATGCTACAGCTTTCCTACATTTTCCTATTGGCTTGTTGTTTCCTCTGTCCGATTCCTGTCTCCATTCTTCTCTGATTCGATTATTTCTCGTCGAGATGTTCCTCTAATGCCCTTGAAATGTGGATAATCCCCTTCCTCCTTTCCATCGGAGAAGCAACAACGACATGTCTATCTCTCCAACCTTCCAATTTTTGCGCGCTTCCATTTTCTTCTGTGCGGTTGCCCTTTCCAAACTCAAAGTCAATCTTTGAGGCCTCTTTTTATAACTGGGAATTCTGAGGGATCAAACATCACATAGTCTTATCTAATTTTACTCATATTAAATCATTTCTATATTAAATCAAATTCTCATATTAAATCAAATTCTAATGCATAATCAAATGAAAACTGCATCGAAATTCCCGATATATTCTCTAGTCTGATTTGGCTGGAATGTTCTCGTTCGTTCTCGAACTCTTCTTTCCAATGCTCAGCAGGCTCTTGAACGATCTCATCGAGGATATTCATCTACTCCAGGACAAGATGACAGATATCAAGTTTATCTCCATGATTGTGATGATTCTCTTCATCGTGAGCAAATTTCACTGTTTATCGCCCCAAAATTTTTTAAATATGTCTAAACCGTAATATTTTCCATAATACATCATTTCTCAGTGGTTTGAATCCATAAATGTGACCAAGTTTGATGATATATTAATCACAGATTCTTGCAATCGTAATATGCTACTGTCCCTGTTACAACTATGAGGCTGAAGAATTGAAAGCCGAAGAGGAAAGGGTAAGGTTTTCACCCTGATCTTATTTATTATTTCTAATCCAGCGAACCCAGTCTCGAAGACGGGACGAACTTTTACCTTTGCTTTACCTAATTAATTTCATCGAGAAAAATGTAAGAATCAGTGGAATTAAGATGAAGATGCTAGTTAGAAGTATCTTCTGTTTTGTCAAAAACTGTATCATAGAATACTGCAGTAATTGCAGGCTTCGCATCGCCTTGCTTCCGTATACAGGAGAGCGCAACGTGGGAGGACTCATTTTGATCGAAGTATGATCTTTTACTAAAAGAAGTGCAACATCAATTATATCCGTTTTGTTTCTTACAATTTGATTAATTTCCAAAGTACCGGAGTTGGATGCTTTACACATTATATTATGCATGCAACGAAACACGGCAGTGAACGCAGTGCGGATAGTAATTTAGAAAATATGAGTTTTTTTTTCAATTTCAGAGACTTTCCAATGGCATGGAACGGTGAGAAGCCAGAGTTGGATGTTCGATCCGTACAGTGTCTACGACGTATGAGGAGGGAAGAGAGAGTTCCCGTTATTGCCTCAACTGAAATGAATTAGTGTACTCTTGTTCCATTCTAATACAATTTTTACTTTGTTTCACCGTTATTTCATCGAAATAGCATAAATATTATAATTATAATAGAATAGATCCACAATCACGATGGGTGGCATAGGGGAAGATCTAATAATTAGATATCTGCGTGTTATGAATTCACACGTTTTCTAGCAGACAATAGTATCAGCTAAAGCTATTGATCGACTCGATAGCACCTTCTCCAAAACGGTTACCACATTTTCCTATTTTCCTTTGCTACTGGAAAATCGTTTTTGGAGAGCATCGACAGCGACGCTGGAGCAATCCTTCGTAATTTGAGAGCTATTTTTAGTGGCCGACAACTCCCTACCCAATAATGTAGTATTTTCCAGAAACGTTGCATTCTTTCGTAAACCTGATCGCTTGTCTACCCTACCCTTATCCACCCGATCTATCATTTCTCTAAACCATCCTCGCGCACAATCTCTTTGTTGCCTATGTTGCACCATTGTAATTCTTGTAGCTTGTTTCCGACGTTTATCTCAAACGTTAAAGCATGATAAACTATTAGTATTATTAACTCTTTGCACGTTAGGCCAGTTGCTCCTTACCCTTGGTACTCTGATTTCACTAATTACATGAACTCTTCTTACTTCACTTCCGAATCAGCCCAGCTGCCCCTCTCTATTCTCTATGAACACTCACTGCTCTCACAATCAGACCAGGACGACAGATGGGAATTCGTGTACATCATTTCTACCATTTCTCTAAACCATCCTAGCGCACAATCTCTTTGTTGCCTTTGTTGCAACATCGTAAATTCGGGAATTCGGGATCGATTGAGATACTGAAGTGGATATGCGATTCTGAGACCTATTATATTCGTGTCATCTTATATATTCGTCGAGATTCGTGTCAGTAACATTTGAAGCAACCGTTTTCAATTAGGTAATCAATGTATTTCTACCACAAACTCTCTGTTGTACCTCGTAAGCTTGTGACATGACCATGAAATAAGCAAGAATTCATGTTTATCGGATATGGATGATAGAAAAAATATTATGAGTGGAGCTGTGGAATGATATGGTAAAAAGTCACTGAGTGGGTTCGATTGAGATACTGAAGTGGATATGCAATTCTGAGATCTAATATAACAAGTAATACTGTATTGATCAGAGAGGTAGTCACTATTTGATAAAAGCTATTGAAGTCATTAGGGGCAGAGTTAATTGTCGGTTAACCGGGAAAGCGAGAGCTTGAGATCAATTTCGATGATCTACCGTGCTTCTCCTCAATCTTTCTTCGCCCGAATTCCTCTTCTGATTGATTGCACCACATCAGAGTAGTCTTCCATATGAATGAAGCGAATGTGTCTGCCGCGCTGAATTTTGAGTGTTAACTGCAAGTTACAGCGAGATATTGACGGAGATCTCTCTTTATTTCTCACCAATCTTTTGTGGTTTTCACGCAATCTCACAATAAAGGAGTAAACTGTTAATGACAATTTCTTGCGCATAATTACCCTCATATATTTCATGTTGGTATCTTTTTTCAATAGTTATTACTAGACTTAGTAAAAAAGAGTGCAACATATGTGTGGAACTCACGATGAAGAAATTAGTCAATACGACCATCGTCCCTCCTTGATCCATCTCAGCGTCTTTCAATCGTAGATTGAGATAGCAATCACAGCTCTCAAGCACACCTTTAACATAATTCTCTGACTCTATGATAAAAATGATTTTGTTCGAGCTCACATGAAAAAAGTATGACAACGTTGTCTAATCCATACTCGTAAACTAACAAAGCTATGGTACTCTTCGAAAAGAGAGTATCAAGAGTGCACAATTGCTGAGAGTAGGTTTTTTTCTGAGAGAGGACTGACCGTATACATATTTGTCCCCTCTCAGCTCTACGAGAATCTTTTGGCCGACTAAACCAGCGACGAAACTCGATAAGCCCTCTCGCATTTTCTTGCCTTCATTCATTGTACCTGAAATTTCTCTATTAGAAAATAAACTTCTCTATTAGAGCGGGGTCGAAACTCAGGAACTTGATTCGTCTGACCTATCGTGGTTACGGTTTTTGCAAGAGTTGCTGTACGGAAGAGACTCAAAGAAGTGCACATACGATGTGATTACTATCGGATCACAATTCGGACTTGGCTAACATTCGATATTATTCTTGTAGGAGTCTGAAACATACGAATCGAAATCGATTCATTACTTGGGCAAACGAACACACTGAACTGCAAGCGAATCGTTTATCAGTCTGCGTGACTCTGTGGTTAACGGTAAATTATGGCAACATGGAAAGCGTATGAATGCGGTAATACAAGTACTGGCGAATGACCTTTGAAATGGAAATCTCGGACAAAATGACGTGAAAAATCGCTACATGATAAACTAATCTAGCCAAGGTAAAGTGAAGTTTAGTGGAACAGGAAATTAAAAAATTCTGGTTAAGAATAGAAGATCAAGAGAGAAACAACCATGAAGAAGTATACAGAGAGACTAAAGAATACAGGGTTATGGGTCTCATTACATTAGATAAGGTCGGATACGGTAACCTAGTTACACCAGTCGTCGATTCTCCACAATGCAGCAACAATATCATCTTTCGCGTCCGTTTGAGTGACGAATCGATCGAGAAGACTCCTGAATACGTTTGATTACTCAAATAAAAAAGCGGCACTGGGCAAATTTAATTGGATTATTTCTCTGACCGTCTACGAGCTCGATTTCGGAAACACTAGCGGAGTTGAACTTGGAAAACGCACCGACCTAACCCTATCAGATCACTAACCTCAGTCATGATAAAAATATTATTGCATTGTTATTACAATATTATTGAATATTGAGCCGTGATAGCACGAAATCAAAAGATTTGGATAGATTATTCACCTGAATCCATTGCCGATCGTCAGTAGCAGATGGTTTGATTGACTGAATACAGCAGACGAGGACGGCCTCAGTCTCTCCACCCTCTCCCTCATCCATCCGATCGCTCCCTCGGATGAAGTAGTAGTGCTGCCCGGTTGGGTGTCGTCGTCGTTTCTGAAATGACAACATCATAGCGTGTTTTTAGCACATCCGCCCATTGTAAGTACTATCTATGTCTTCCTCAAGGATTAAATTTATCCCTCTCTTATTCACACTTCTACTACAGACTCTTTCTGCGTTATGCTAGGCCATTCTATTGGTACTGACTCAGTTCTACTGAGTGAGCCCCTTGTTTATCTCCAAAAGAATTTGGAATCCTCGCTAATTACTCGTCTTACCTGCAGTCCACAATCAGTAATGTGCTCAGATTCGCCGAGTACGGTCGACAGGCGGACAGTGGTTGAAGAGTGAGAGCGGATAGGACGAGAAGTGAGCCCTCCACTGTTCCGACGAAGAGAAGGGATGGGGATGAACCCTTCTCGAGAAGACACATTGACGAGATGTGAGAGGAGGAATCCATCTGAATTAGCGTTTCTATAGGGTATCACTCTGTATCTCCTATAGGGTAGGAGATACAGAGTGATAGAGAGAGCAGGACGATTCGAGAGAGTTAGAGAAAGGATGGATCGGTTTTATTCGGAATGCATTGCGAGTACACTCATTTTACGAATCAGGATAGCGAAGGGAAAATAACTGTCCAAGTAAGAGGAAGGAATGAAGGAAGGAAGACTACCGTACCTCGAGTGTGTGGATTGTTTCACTGGCCGGTTGCACTTTTCTCATATCCAGTTGGCAGGAGAGCAACCTCTTCACTCCGTCCCAACAGAACACTCGACTGCATCCTTTCAGATATGACCAGACGATTGTGCCATCCTGAAATGGGAGACTGTAAGAATAGGTGGCACTTCTTTATTTTTGTGCCCAAACGCCGCACGCTAACTTGTGGTTAGTGAGAAACGAGGAAAAAATATCTATAAATACGATTGTTCCGTTCTAACTTTTGGGCATTAAATTAACGAAGTGCCGAATAGTATACTGTTTTTAGGTGACATCCTATTTCATGGGCCGGATATGATCCCTGACGGATAGTGCCAGACGGGCACCCAACAGGTTAGGCTATGCCTTCTCCTTTTCCTAATCCTTGACACATCCATTAGGGTCTTCGATCTGATATCATCAGCCTTTATAAGAGTACCTATTTGACCGCGAATATATGATTAACATCCTACTCCTACCCCCTCTTATGTCTCACTCTTTATTGAGGGACCAGTAGAGAAGGGAGATACTGTGCACCCCAGCCACTCTTCGCAACACATGTGGCTGAATTCTTCACACAAACCCCTTTATGAAAAGGTTCTCGAAAAAGGAATGCCAATCACTCAACTCCGTTGTGTCGCCACATATGGTGGTTTGTCAAAGAAGCCGAGTTGACCACGAGAGTGGTGAGTTGGGATGACGAATGAGGTAAACTGACATGTCCAAGGCTTCTTTCTTCCCTCACTTTCCTCTGTTTCGAATACTGGACAAAGATAAGGAGATAGAACTCCGCCCTCATCGGACGATGAGAGGAGTGGCCACTGTCTCCATTAGTCAGTCAGTTCAGCCAACTTCTCCTCTTTTCTCCTCTCTACCGTAGCCCCTAGTCTGCCCAGTATCCCTGTCTCCCTTCCTTGGCAATACAGCAGATTTGCGTCTCGGAGTCTTTGAGTGTTTGCCCGGAGTGAGATGTTAGTAGGTAGCTCCATGAGGCATTCTCGGTAAGATTACACGGATACGATTGTGTGTATTCGTACCAACAGTGCTTCATGGCACTTTGCAATTAACGGAGTAGTTAAAACCAGAAACCTCTTCTTTGCCATTGTATACCTCAATCAGTGTTATCATGTGGTAAAGAGGAGACAATAGACAACCCATGAGAATCCAATCTCACCCTTAACCCCTCCCTTCTTCCCGTCCTTCCCACTTCTACTTCGGTCTGTCAGCAAGGCAACACGGGGCTCCCTTCTCCTCTCAAGTCCCGGCCGGTGGCAAAAAAAGTCCGAGATGCAATCGAATCTGGAGAACAGATCACTGAGAAGAAGCTGTTCCCGATCCCCGATTGTATCTCGACGTTCGGTTCCAATCCCTTCAAGACCAGATCCAAATAGACATCTCGGTTATGTAGCAAACGAATAGAAAGATAAAGTCGAGAGGAGGCGGTAGATATACTGTCCTCCTCCCCTTCCTTCCTATTGCTTTCTCCCAGACAATTGAAAGCTCGCTAACCAGCACATTTCGTTTGCTGCGCATTTCAAACGCACGATAACAAATATAAAGATGAAGTCGATTGCGGTCATCTTCTCTTTGTCACATGTTATACATACATTAAGTGATATCATGGTACAAATAGTAGACGATCGCTTCCGGCTTTTCCACTGTACCCAAGAGAGTCCAATCTCGATCCCTTCTCCTTCCCAAATCTGCTACTGTCTGTCAGCAAGAAACCACGTGGCTCCCTTCCCCTCGCCAATCCCGATCCGCTCAGTCCGAGATGCAATCGGATCGAGTTATCAGATAGTTAGAAGAGTCTGAACTCGGTCCCGATTGTATCTCGGCGTTCGGTTTCCTTCGCCGATTTGTTCAATAAAGGTAAATGTCATCCCTTTAGTCAATGCACTTGCGTCATGCGGGAGATCACTGCTTGACCAGTGATTATTAGGCCAATTCATTCCGGGGGCCCCAATGTCTTCTTCGGACCTACTTTATTCCTCCAATATCCTATCCAAAGAGGCCCTTGGAGGTCATAGATCATCTTAAAGCCACCGAAGAGCAAGATGAAGTCGATAGTGGTCGCCTGGTCTTTGCCATTCTACACATTTTCAAGGGGGTGATAAAGAACAGCCGATCGCTTCGGCTTCTCTCCTTTGTCCTTTCAATATCCCCTCCATATCCCTCCTCAGACTGTTGATCAATACCATTCTTGTCATTTCCCGCCGAGCTTTAGAAGTTTGTATCACGACTCGAAGCGATGTTATAAATTCCCACAGTTCCTTAGAATTTGATAAGAATTAAGCGCAGTGAGATAAATGTCGACTGCGTTTAGTTCCTCATACACGAATTTAGTGTTATTTCCAAAATATCTCGTAACTCAGCAGACTGTTGATATCAATAGTAAACTTAATGGCCCATTCTTGTCAATTCCCGCAGAACTGAGGCAGTTTGTAGCACGGCTTGAAGCGTTGTTACTACGGTCCCCCAGTTCCGTGGGATTAGACGATATTTTAGAGAGGTCCACATACCCACTCACGAAATCATGGACAGACCCTTAAGCTTGGCTCTACCCTCACTGCCGTCACTACAAGAGCACCAACATCCTTTCTGATCTCTGATCTCTCCGAAAAATAGGGAAAGAGTCTACGGGAGCCCTTTGGCCACCTTAGTCAACGTGGAAGGACATACAACGGGAGATAGACCGAGAAGTCACAGGCACAAGATACAGTATCTTGAATCAGTAAAATGTCTTACCTTGGATGCAATCAGTTTGCCAACGGGAAGAGAGTATCGCTCGGGATGGGAGAAAGAGGATGAGAAGGAGAATCGATCATCGGATGAGATGAAGTGAGCAGTGATGATTCCCTCCTCGTGACCAGTCCAGATTTGCCTGAACGAGACAATATTGATCAAATTTGCTTCTCGTTCCGGCGTCATCAATGCCCCCATACAAGCAACTTTACAGTACCGTATCTTTCCAACATCCTAAAATATGACCTCAAAGTATCTTCTCAGTAATCGATTATCGAATTGCACTTGTCTATGAATAATTCTTGCCAAACTAAGCTCAAAAGATGGGTTATTAACGAGAATCTACCACTTTCCCCTACTATCTCATAAGTACTCACCGACTAGTGTGATGATTCAGCAGGGCGAAGGATAGAATTTGGAATGGAGAAGTAAGTGATTCGATGAGGGTAAAAGACGCATCGACTCCTCTCGAATCCTCGCAACGAGAGAGAAGATGAAGGGAGAATTTGGATGGAAGAATGAAGAGGGAGGAGGAGAGGGGAAGTGGAGTGGAGATGAGGGGATGGGACTGGAATTGGCATTGTTATCAATGTCTATTATTGTGTTACAAAAGGAACCAGTCACCCTTTTTTGCTCTACTCTTAATACACTGTTGACCTCTTTTAGGCATAGAAATAAAAACAATGAGAGTAAACGTCTGTATTTTTTTCATTAAGACGTTGAGACTCTTCGTAGAATGAATAAGAAAGAAGACTCACATCCAATTGTGGCATGGTGACCGGGATGGAATGGGAGAGATTGAAGGGAAGAAGAGTGAGATCGTTCGTTTCGCTCACTTTCCACATCCAATCATTCGATTCCCGACTGTATAATCGGCCTTTTCCCCAGGAGGGATTGATCGAGATGGACTGGAATAGGAAGGATAAGTGACAAATGAACTGAGTCTCGAGATACATCAGTAGATAAGGGAGATGTTGATTAGATATTCTCATAATCCACCCTACCGTATCTACCTCCTTCCGATCAAAGTGGATCGATGCAGGCTACTTACCGTACACTCAACCCATCCGAACATTGTGCATGAGTAGATGTCGACTGAGGTTGGAGAGATGATCCAGATCTGTAATAGGATAGGTATCGGAGAGGAACCAAGCACCGCTTTAGCTCTAGCGGTTCCGTTCCAAATAAACTGACATGCGCATCTTCTCCCTCATCATCGGAATGGGTGAATGATCTCTGGACGAGATGTGTTGGATGAGCAGGAAGGATGACCGTATCGATGAGATGACTTAGTTCGGGCGCGCAGAGAAGGGAGACCTTGAATAGACTCACTTATTAACTACAAACCTACTTAGTTAACGCTCTACTTGTATTCTTAGTTATACAATTGATTATCGGATAAATGTGGGTGGGTTTCATTATCGGATAAATGTGGGTGGAGGGCCAAAAAATTCTATTACATACCAGTTGAGAGGACGAAGGGCGAGAGAGGGGAGATGTGTGCCAACACGAGGAAAGTACGTCAAGGATCGAGCAGGGCCAGAGCAGTTCCTGGAATAGATAAAATATCATATCAGATCAGGATCTTATCACCTTCTGCACCAAAAATACGCATGAAGGAATACAGCAGAGTTCCTTTCTGGATTTAAATTAAGGCACAATAAAATAGATGAAGCCAATGAGGAGAATTTGAATTTAGGGAAGAAAGACAGAGCGTTAGAGGAAAATTATAGGCCGCTCGTTGAAGGATAGTGAGGATAATAGTGCTTCCTTAGCCGCTCGCCTACCAGGCAGGTGTTCTACCCCTGTCCTAATTGGACACCCGTTCGCAATTATGTTTGATGTATGTGCTCCCCTCCTATACACGACAGATTTGAGATTCAGTTTGATTCATTTGGCTCCTTATTGCCCATAAAAACGATGCTACTACCCCTTCCCTAAGGGCGGCCTATAATTCTCCTCTAACACTCCCTCTTTCTTCTCTCAATTCAAATTCTCCTCATTGGCTCCTTCTATTTCATTGCGCCTTAATTTCAATCCAGAAGAGCGCGAGAGAGATTTCATAAATAGTAATCGTTTATGCGTACCCTCTCCTCTTGTCCTTCAACATGCCGCAGCCTATTTGAACGTGTCATTTGCGCATGCTATTTTACGATTCGGAAAATGGCTTTGCTTGTTCCAACGCCGATAAAGCACCTATTGCCAGTGCGCTAGGAGTTGATTTATTCGGGGTCCTCAAATTGGGGCGGATAGGCTCTAAAGGAGTAGGACGGATAGGTTGCCATAGTTTCTCTCGCCATACCCTCCAGGAAAACGTCTTGCAACGTGTACATCATTCTTTCCTTGTATATTTTAATGACACTTATCTAAACATAAGCTGCCGCGCGCATTTCTCTTCCTTCTCGCAATCATTCCTCTTTGCTCCTTCTCCCTCTTCTCATCTAAATCATTGCGCATGTGTCATCGCCTAGTAGAGAATAGATCACTAAAGTGTTACATGTTCCTCCGATTTATTTTTTCTCGTTTTATTTATGTTTTATTTTTGTCATGAAACTTTTCTTGATCTGATTCAGGGCAGCTGAAAGGACCCTTTCGCGATTCTTCTGTTACGGTAAGTACAAATCTTTCACACTTCTGACGCGTTTTCGCATTATCCTCAGATTTATAATTGAGTAGAGTACGAGTAGAGTTGATCAAGATTTTATCCAGTGTGGTAAAAAAAGTGAGAGAGTGACGGAAAGCGAGAGACGGAGGAAGATAGAGAGAAAGAGAGAAAGAGAGAGAGAGGGGAAGTGAGGAAGGGTGAGAGAGTGCGAGATGCCTTCCATTCAGAGGGGACAAAAAATGTTTCTGCCGAGAAGGTACCAAAGACAATGATTCTTTTTTTATCAAATTGTGGGTTGCGAAAGCAGTCGTCTCGTTATTTCGACGGTCGCTTTTATCCTCTAGAAATTTCTTAATACACATTTTGCACGCTGTGTTACCGGGAACTGTAACCGTGAAATCTCGGGGCACGGATACACTGGCAGGTAACACTACGAAGAATCAGAGACCCTTGAGCATAGAGTGAAAGCGACTTTTTGAGAGGCATGAATCATTCATTACCTCGCTGCTCATGCTTTTCGGTCATATTTTTTTGCAGCTCCGCCCCTTGCATTCACAATATCTCGCTCAATGTGATCTCAAGGCGCTTCACTTATTCCGACGGCAACTTTACGACTGATTGTTCCCATTGCAGAGGCATCAACTCTCATTTTTCACCATGAAACCCGAAAACACACGCAAATTGCAAGGTATATTCTTTGCAGGCCACAAGTTATAGTTAGGTATATATAAAAAATATAATATTCAGCAGCAAGAGCGTGTATTTTCAATCTGCTCGGAAAGTGGAGACTCACTCCTCACGAGTTTACTCATCTTCTTCTGACAATACAAGAGTTCTACTCGAATGGCGGAAAGATTGTGGAGCAGAATTTGACGGATCATGAGAAGGCTATTCTCAGGTAAATGTAAAGATTCTCTCCAGCCTTTCTCTTCCCTTTGTCCTATCCGGGCTTCTCTCCTTCATTTAAGGCCTCTTTTTGTTACTCATGATCTCTCACACATTCAGATTTCATGGAAACACTTCACCTATCGACTTCCCGGAGGAAATTCATCGATATCTCTCCGATTTGGCGTTAGCGAAGAAGATTTTCAATGGAATCGAACTCTTTCGGGTCGAGATCTACCCCTTGATTCCAACTGATCTCGACCGTCGATCATTCTTGCATTCCATTTACGTAATTGAGTTCAAAATCTCCCGTTCCGTTCTCGACCATCTCGAGGCTCTGGATATCAATGACCCCAGGAGAGTTGAGATAGATTATTGGGAGAGAAAGTACGCATGTGAAACGCTCGTCGAGTATGAACTCACTGATTGAGATGTTCGAAGTTACTAACTTATTGTACTTGTCAAAATCGGCCCTTGATTCTAGTGACAGTAGTAAGCGATAAACACTTTTGTGTCTTGAGTGTGTGGTACATCGCAATCGCTGCTCAATTAGCAGCTTTGAATTACCTTTCCTATTGTGGCTACTTGAAACTCCAAACCCCAATCCTTTTCCATCAACAACTCAATTTTGGCATTTTCATTCCTCACATGATTTCCTCCCCACCCCAACTAACCGATGGCATGAGCAATGGTCGGCTTCCATTCACGATCTTCTCCTTCACATGGTCTTCACTCTCGAAGGGAAGCTTTAGCGTCATCAATTCGTACAGGAACATTCCGAAGGAGAAGACGTCAACCTGCAATCAGTTTATAGTTGCACTAGATTGCCGTAGTGTTGCAATTCATATCCTGGAATTTCTCGGCCACACCATCTCTTCGAGAGCATCTCTCTCCCTAATCTTCATCGTCACAAGCTCTCTGAACCATCTTTCCTCTACTCGCTCACGTTCAGGGCTGGGCAAAAATTTTACGGATCTCTCATTTCACAATACTCTCTCGCTGTATCTAACCGACGAGAGAGCATTGTGAAATGAGAGACCGTAAAATTTTTGCCCAGCCCTGCTCACCTTCAACGAGTATTCCTCCTCTCCATTCCACTTCACGATCTCTGGTGCCATGAATCCCTCCGTACCTCCGAATCCCTTGAGGTCGCCCGAGGGCTGGCCTTAAATTCATTATTTCCTCATTTTTTTCGTTATTTTTTAGAAAGGGGCTGAAATTATATTCTGTGATCCTCAAATTTACTCTTTGTTTTACACTGCTTACCTTGCCTGGAGATACCGTAGTCGCCCAACTTTAGCTGCACTTCGCCCAGGCAGAATGGAGGAGGGAATCTAAGAATGAAAGGCTAAATAAGGCATGTCAGAGGGTCAAAAGGCGTTGCGTTATTCGTAGAAAACGCTTTACCTCCAAACTAGCACATTCTCACTCTTGAGATCACGGTAGACGATGTTGTTAGAGTGGAGATACTCGAGTGCTTTTGCAACCTAAAAGCGATGTGTATGGATAAAATGGGATTATCTGATAATCTCAGTGTTGCATGCTCGCTCGCTTCTATGATCATGAAGAGAGTCAAAAGAAGAGTCAGAAGATCACAAAATTTAAAACAAATACTCACTTGTATGGCCGACTCGGTGAGAGTCCAGATCGACAGCTTCGCCTCACTTTTCCGGAAAGAGGTCAACAATGATCGGAGTGAGCCGAGTGGAGCCATTTCGACGAGGAGTGAGAGAGGAGTGGAAGTGAGTCCGATTAGGGAGAGAGTGTTGGGGTGGGAGAGACGATTGAGTAGTCTGCAATAGCATTCACTTGCAGTTATCAACTTTTCCATTCTTTTCCTAAGCTGAACTAATGCTATAAACTTGAAGTACTTGTAAGCCAGATCAAGATAATCGTGATAGTTATGATCGCATCATCTCTGATACTCACCCCACTTCCTGTCGACAGGATAGATACGCTCTGGTGGAGTACTCGAGTGAATCCCTTTCCCATTTCGACTGTACTGCTCTATACTCGTTCACTGCGGAGACTCTGGCGGTAGTTCCCGGATCGCACGGTTCCATCATCTTCTGGGCTATCTGCAAATATAAAAGTCTTGCTGATCCTTCAATGGGATTCATCTTGAGTCAAAATCTTGCTGATCGTTCAATGAGATTTGTCTTGAGTCTGATGTTGCGATCTCTGTTAAGAGACCGGCTAGGTAAGATTCCAGGATAGGCCGGACATCGACATCTCAGATTCGGACCAAAACTTTTTTGGGGATACCCCCATGGGCCCTGGTCACTATTTGGGCCATTATATGGCCATATCTCAAAAAGCCGAAAAGGGGCGGGGCTTCAAACTTTAAAAAAGAAAAATTCGCCTTAAAAAACTGGTGCTACCTAGGTCCAATGTTAGTGTGGTTATATTATATACTGACCTAGGCCTTCAAAACCCACTTTTAGTTGGTCCGAAATTTCGATCGCAAACTGATTTTTCATGTTCAAAAAATCAGTTTTTAATTTTTATAAAATCTAAATCGAAAAAGTGGGTCTTGCTTTTTTGATATGTTGTAGAGCATCGAATTCCACCTCGAAGAAGATTTAAACATCAAAAATCCTCGAAACCCATCATCGTCAGATTCTACTCCAAAAGTGACGTCAGAAAAAAAAGTTTTACAAACCTATCCATTATGGTGCTCATTTTGAAGAACTCATCGAGTACATCATCTTTTGTGTTAAACTCAATCACAAAAAATATTTTTGACGTAAGATACGACCGCTCTTTTGCCCAAAATGAGCATGGAATGAAAAAAATGTCAAAAGTGGGTATTCTAATCTAGCTCAACTTGTAGAGCGCAAAATTCCACATCGGACAATATTTTTTTCGATTTTTTTGTCGAAACCCATTTCCGTTATTGACGACTCTAAGAGCGGTCGGTGAAAATAAAGTTTATTGTTACGTCACTAATTATAGCTCATTTTGTAGAGCTCGCTGAGTTGATCATTTCCATAGTTCTAAATTTTTCATGATTTTCACTGTGGAGCAAGTTACAGACGCTCAAAGTTACTATGTTACGCAGGGAAGTGAGGGGGCTACACTCAAAGAGATGGGAAGAGGGTCACACCAGGGAAGAAGGTCACAGGGAAGGGGTGTAATCAGCGAAAGGCCCTCACTTTGAGCGTCTGTAACTTGCTCCACAGTGAAAATCATGAAAAATGTTGAACTATGAAAATGATCAACTCAACGAGCTCTACAAAATGAGCTATAATTAGTGA
>LS486537.1:184714-201562 GCA_900490705.1 Pristionchus arcanus
TGTTTTTGATGTTTTTCTCCAAAAACCACCTACGGACCCCTAGTTTTTTATGTGTCTGATCGCAAGATATCGGGGACGGCCAACTTTTGGCAAAAAATGAGCGCCGAAAACGACCTTTAACAGAAAAAGCTTAGCACTTTAAGTAAATCTTGTAACTAGCGAACTACGCTCGCTTCGCTCGCTCGTTCGCTAGATGTCGCCGGGTTATCCCAGTCATCTGCAAGCGCTTCGCATCGCCGGCATCGAATTATGACAAAAGTCATAAATCTGACCTGCCGAACTAAATCTGACACAACGAATCACTTTGGTATACTGTACTCGGGTTACGGTATCGATTAAAAATAAAAGTCATGAATCTGACCCGCCGAACTAAATCTGACACAACGAACCACTTTGGTATACTGTACTCGGGGTACGGTATCGATTAAAAATAAAAGTCATGAATCTGACCCGCCGAACTAAATCTGACCTGGCGAACCCCTTTGGTATACTGTACTCGGGATACGGTATCGATTAAGAATATAAATCATGAATCTGACCTGGCGAACTAAATCTGACCCAGCGAACCACTACGGTATTTTTACGGTAGTGGGGTACGGTATCGATCGATGACGTCATCAATCAATAGTATATCGATTTGCAAGCAAGTGGGTCCCACGCGGAAGTCCCTGACAGTAGTGCGGCCGGTTACAGTAAGGACGGTCACACAAACCAACACCTTGTTTGTGGAATTTTCTCGAAAAGTCTCGAAGCAACCCCCCGATTTGTTGGTGCCTGATCGGCCCAACTTTTTGAGGCGCACCGTTCGACAAAAAAAACGCGAGCCGAAAACCCCCTTAACCCAAAAAGCTTATGACTTTTAGTAAATCCTGTAACTTACTCTGCTTACAGAGTATAATCACGTTACATCTATCTTATGATTACTGCACTCACCTCATCTCTCAAATATCGACCAAGCTTCTTCTTCATGAATTCCTTGGTTGATTTTAGCAGAGATGATTCAGCCACGATTCCATCCTTTCCTTTCTTCCTCCTCTCTTCCTCCATCTCTCCGAGTGCCTAAATAATGTTGATTAATATCCGCAATATTAAGTTGTTTCAATACTTGCCTAGCACATTTTCTACGGGGAAAATTTCTCCAAATCAATCTGCTAGCATCATCAGGGATTTCTTTGGATAGAGGACTAAAAATGGTGAAGTCATCCAAAAGACTTACACTGTACAAGCAGAGATATGAGTGGGGTATGCTCTGGGAGAGTGTCGCGTCTTTACCCGTTCGGCTTTCCTCAGCTGCTTTCATCACACAAGAGAGGACCGTTCGAATATCGTGCCTGAAAAAATGTTTTTAATCAATTGAAATAGTCCTATTCCTATAGCATCACTTACAAGAGGCATTCTATCCTCTATCTTCTATCTTGAACCTGACAAGGGAAGGTTGCGATGTCGATATGGAGTTACGAAACGAAACCTAGCCAGTTCGAAAGAGGAGAAAATTCTAAGAATTTCTATGTCGTTCAAAACTGCTAAAGACTGTTTATAATTTCTGGGCCCTTGTATGGGAGCACCGATTTCTGCGGCTATGTCCCAGAAATGCCTAAAACTCTACAACAGCCCAGGCGTACACAGATGTCTTTAGCAGTTTTGAACGACATAGGAGTTCTTAGAATTTTCTCCTCTTTCGAACTGGCTAGGTCTCGTTTGGTAACTCCATATCGACATCGCAACCTTTCCTTGTGAGACTAGTGACACAGTTCACATCATAACTGTAGGCGACGATTGTTCCAAATTGCACTCACTTCTTCTTCAGGGACACAAACATGATATCAATAATCCTCGGTAGTCCATGATTATCAGCTTCTCCGCTGAGGAATCGATGTTTGATGGAGGTTTCCAGATCAGACAAGAGAGTGGAGTGAACACTGTTGGCAGATAACTGAAATTGTTGAATTGTTGGGATGACACGAATCTTATTCTAAACGAACTACATCACTACAGCCTTCCTATCTCGATAGGAAATAATTTAGAGGTTAGAAAAATAGTGTTTGAACCAAAAGCTAGGAAAAGTTCTTATAGCCCACCTGATCAGCGTGCGATCCCACGAGCACAACACATGCGTTTGGCGCGCGGGATTGGATGGACAGCAAGTAGGAAGTAAGGGAGTGAATGGCCTCCACTCCTTCCGTCACTCGGAACACTACTACATAGACTCCTCGACGACAGAAAGAATACTCTTGGAGAGGGCGAACTGACATCTGAAGTAAATTATCTTTAGGGTAGTATTAAAAAGCCATGACATTGTTCCTCCAATGTTCAGTTGTTGCTGTCTATATTTTAACCGTCGAGCGCTAAAGAAGCGCGTCATAACTAATTACCTCCTCTTTCTTATGGACCCGATGGGCGGGGATTGGTTACCAGAAATTCAAAGTACTCACCTCTCCACACGAATCCCACACAGCAAACGAAACGGGATGGGATATTCGTTTCGATGTCAACTTGCATTGGAACACACGAGCACACTTTCCTGAAGGAACCAATTATATTCTGACGTTCTATTTCTGACTATCCTGCTTTCCAGATTGAACCGATACCCTTTCGTATAATGCCCTTTCATCTGGGGATGAGCATGAGAGTTTTTATTATCCAATGCTTACCCTGAACGACTCCCTTGACTCCATTGCTCTCTGTCTTGATCGCATCAGCTAGTGTGGACTTGCCCACTCCCGATTGACCGAGGAT
The DNA here is from genome assembly GCA_900490705.1 of Pristionchus arcanus. Taxonomy (NCBI): domain Eukaryota; kingdom Metazoa; phylum Nematoda; class Chromadorea; order Rhabditida; family Neodiplogasteridae; genus Pristionchus; species Pristionchus arcanus. Next base: position 187,451 of record LS486537.1, read on the forward strand.
GAACAACTTGAGATGAGGGAAGGTCTTCGATCTGGAAATAACTTTCCTTTACTCTCAATACAATCAATGTGAAAATGCTCAATTTTTTGTGTGAGTGACGACATTCCCATTCCCGTATGCATGCACGGAAGGAATGCACTAATTTTGTTGTCATTTTTGTCGTTTGTTGTTTATGCTACTCCTTTTAGTTTCCCTTTAAGCTAGGATGAAATGATGATGATGATGACTTACTCTTCAAGCACGCATCTCAGATGCGCCACTACATCGACAGTCTTCGCATTCTCACTCCTGACGATTGACAGCAGTGGTTCGGTGAGGGGACAATCCTTGAGAGACAGCGACCAGAGATGGGAGAGAAGACCCAACTGAGGAGGGAGGGTTGTCAACTGCAATGAGATTTTGATGCTAGGGATGAAACGTGCATCACTAGATTTCGCCAGGCACTGTTCTGAGTAAACCTGTTCATTTGCTACTGGAAGGCAACAACAGGAATCGAAGAACAAATTACATACCGGGTTATTGGAAAGGGAGAGTACACAGAGTGCAGATAGCCGGGAGAGCGAAACTCCATCTAATTCAGCAATCTCATTCTCCGACGCATCCAGAGTGCTCAATACGGGAGTGAGGATGGTTTCACCTGAATTTAACCTATTCATCGAATAATAATTAGAAAGTATCTTATTGAACGACTGGCAAAAAAGTTTCCGAAAAAGTATGTAAAGTAAACGTGAACGTATGTATTAGTTTCCCTTCCTTAGCCTATTCCAATGGTATCACTATGGTGGTGCACGTAATATCGGGATAATCCCATAACGTAAAAACTAGTATCTTCCACTCACCTCTACACAACACGAGTGTCTTCAGCTTATTCGCACTGATATTGAGTGACTTGAGATGGGATAGGTTCGTGTGTCTCCTATGGATGCAGACTTCACTGCTCACTCCCTCTCCTCCGTTCCTCGAGAGAGAAAGAGCACGTTGGCTTCTCACCGCTGACTTGGATCGACTTCCTGCAAGGAGTCAGATATTACAAGAATCGTTAACCGTTGATTTCGCATTAACTTGTATTCAGTATTCCTCTTAGCAATTATTTGTTGTTGGGAGTCTACCTATGAAGAGCCTAGTGCTGTAAGGCACTATTTGTAGAGTTTTGAACTCTATGAATTGCATAGAAGAATAGCGAATAGAACCGACTATTATAAATTCGAATCCCATATCACTCACTTTCTCTTCGTTGATCCGTTCTTCCATGTCTACTCCCTCCACTGACGCCCGCATGACACTCCCCGATGGGTGCATTAGGTGAGAAGACTTGAGTGAGCAAGTTGTGAGACACATCGAGAGTCCTGAAAGCAATGAATCTTCCTCTGTAGCTTTTCGTATTTTCTAGAGGGAAGGAAGAAAAGCTTGAGAGAAGTTTCCATAATTAACTTATTGGATCAAGACCGCCAAATGTATAGTAAGCTTGAGATGGAAAGATGGATAACGAGAAGTTCTATTTTGATTTACTGTATTAATAACTCCAAACGGAGCGTTATCAAGAGAGGGAGAGAGAGAGAAGTATACCTGAGAGATGGAGGAAGGGCAGTCAATGAGCATACGGTAGAGAGAAGGTTGTGAGCCAATGATAGTGTGACCAGTCGGGGAGCAATACAGGCCAGAGAAGTGGGAAACATGCGGAACTAAACGGATGGGAATTTGAAAAAAATTAAAGTTGAAGGGAAAACTGAAGCCTAGGAGCACTGAAACTATTGCATCAGATGAAAAGTAAAGAGCAATCAATTACAATTAGGCATTCGACTAAAAAACTTTGAGTATTCCGCGAAAACGTATACCATTTGGGTTCTAGGTTGCACTATTTTTTACCTCACCCGAAGCTGTAATAATTCCCATCAGAATAGGGGAACAGTCAACGAGAAAGGAAATGGATCATGCGACGATGCAATCCAACCTTATTATGAGCTAGATTGAGAGTGGTTAACGTGTGCGAGGAGGCCGTCGATTCCTCTCCATCCGCATCTTCCATTGCAGAGAGAGCAATTTCCTTCTGCCACAGAGAACGACGATCGATTCGACGAGTCTGAAGTGGATTGATGAAGAGGATCACGGATGCAGTTCCGGCAAAATTTTGAGAAATATCTTAACCAATGATACTTCAAAATGGACAGCCCTTACTCTCAATTGGGGGTACCATCACAGATATCATAGAAATTTCTCTTATCACCGAAAGGTTAGGTAAGAGTGGTATTGTATCGAGATCGAACTTGAAACGCCAAAATATGGTAGTTGGAGACCTACCGTAGTTTTCAGTCCGGTTTTGGAGGTGATTGACTCGGTTTCGGCTTGAGCTCGAGAGGCGATCGCATTGGCCGATGGAAGGGCGGAGAGGTTGTTGCCACTCGCATTCAATTCCTGATGGAATTTTTCATTTAAGGGTAGGAGAAGTGAGTATACGTCACATCCTATCACAGTGTACTACAGTCTCACAGAAAATTATACCTTGAGCGACGGACACATCCACACAGAGTCCGGGAGATACGATAGATCATTATTCGAAATGTCAAGAACAGAAAGTGAAGGAAGAAGAATGAGAAGCGCGGCGGGAATGGAAGTGATGGAGTTTTCACGGAGAATAAGTGACTCGATTGAGGAGGAATAGAGGTAGCCAGAGGGAACTTCGACCTGCAATCATTTGATGATGATCTTTTTTTTTGTTTAATGCCTAGTGACACTGCGTTTGTAATGCCAAAGTTGGGAAATGAGATATTTTTGATCATGTCAATCGTGCCAACTTCAGAAAGATAAGCACAAAAGCAAGATGAGGAAGTCACTTACCGTACTCAATTTGTTATGCGATAAATTTAATATCCTAAGGGAGGGAAGCTGCCAGAGAAGAGGAGGGAAGATATCGAGTTTGTTGTGAGAGAGATCCACTCGAGTGATAGCTGAATAAAAAATATTTAATTCATACCTTCTTTCTCTTTTCATATGTTATCAGTGTATCTGTCTAGTGTTCAAGGATATGTTCAAAGTAGCCGCTGGGACTATGTAGACGACAAGTTAATTAATGAATTATATTTTCGACTGTGAACATGCCTGACCTGCAAACGAAAGTGTACTCGTTCTCATTCGTGTGTTGATGTGCATTGCAGCTCCCGATATCCACTGAGGAAGAATGGAGGAGAGAGAGGCGGATGACCAGTTGATCATTACTCCTTTTGATGGGCAGAGATAGGAGGGAAGGAGGGACTCGCCGATTTGCATCTACAATGTAGTATATTAGTGAAGTTCTATATAAAATACTAATAACTCTGGTACTAATAACAGTGTTCTAACGCCCGGCAATAAATATCTAGCCTTTAACACAAGTCTGCACAGAGGCAAGGAATATGACAGGGGAAAAGAGTATTTGTCAAGTTTACCCTAGGTACCGTTTGATTTGGAAATGTGGAGACTGACCTGTCCCAATTCGACGTTCCTCTTATTCACTCTCATCTCATTATCGGGGAAGGCCAATCGAGAAAGGAGAAGGAGCACGATCGATTCGCTCTTTCTATTCACAGCCATTCGTAGAGCACGATTAGATGTGTCCACGGCTCCTTTGGAGAGGAGAAGTTGCGCCACCTGAAGGGATTAACTGTTTAGAAAGTAGATTCATGGTCTAGATCAAGTAATTCGTCAAATCACTCGCTTCATACCTCACAAAATCTACCTTTCACTTATCCATTTTATTTGTCTAGACTAAGAGCACATCATTGAAAGCTTTAGTTGAAAGAGTGAGAGAGACAATGGTTCACTCATTCACCTCAATGGAATCAGTCCTTGCCGCTTCCAATAATGCCCCTGATCCGACAGCTCTCGTTTCATCCTCATCGAGTATAGCCAACGGGAGGTTGATATCGGCACCGTGCGAGAGGAGGATGCTGCAATGGGAATCTTAGAGGACCAGGGCACATCACAACAGAAAAGTGTTTATTTTCCGCTGGCGAACAGTGAAGAACAGAATTTGTGGAAAAAAGGATTGTGACTTTTTACGTTATCGGAGTTGCTATATTTTCACAATCATGACGAAAAGTATTTGGCATGATTGGTTGACGAGAAAACAACTGACGAGATGAGTTGAAGATTGTTGTTCCTCGCCGCGACCATGAGAGGTGTTCGACCTTTCACACAATAAACATCAACAAGAAAGGGACACTTTGGAGAGGAATCTTCCATGGGGAGAGTCATCTGCAAAGGGATATTATATTTGTTTGTTATTCAGAGAAAGTAACTCACGGCAAGTAGAGAGGTTAGAGTATTTACATCCGATTGTTGAACCGATAAATAGAGAGCCGTCCTGCAACATTGAAATCCATTTGCTGTACTGTTAACCATTAGGAAACTCTCTGTCAATCTCAATAATTGGATACAGAGGTCTGTAAAAAGTATTGCCGTAAAACTTCCTTCTACTACCGTAATCGCAGTATAAGAATACCGTATTCTCAATAATCGACTACCGTAACCTCACCAACCTACTAATCACCTTATTACACCTTGTTAGTCGATTACCGTAATTGCCTACCATAATCCCAAACAACGAGCACCACAACCTCATAAATGCTCTAGTTGCCCTAATCGCAAGTCATAATCTCACCTGCATTCGCAATCACCCGAATTGAGATCGAAGGCGAATCGATAATTTACACTGTGATTGTCCACTTGAATCATTGCATATTCGGGGTAAGGGAAGTCTAGGAGTCTGTAATTTATTTTTCAATCATAGAATCAGTTAAAAAGCACTTACAATTCTACAATGTCTACATTTTGGGCTCTAACAGCCCAGTGAAGAATGGACGATCCTTCCTTGTTGCTTTTTGAAGCAAGAGTGGGATAGTTCTGGAATGATTTTGGTAGGTTGCAATGGGGCCAAAGGGTACAATGAAGGTTGAGAACAGTCATATGAGAACCGACAAAAATGGTATATTCCGATATTTTATGGTTCTCATCCACTCGGTTCTTGGTTCTGACCTAATATCCGGAGAAGCGAGTCATACCTCCAAGATAAAGCGCACAAGTAGGATGTTTTGTGAAGTAATGGCAGCATGGAGGATTGAATCCCCTGATGACTCTTCGATGAGGATGTTCAGTGGTCGGTAGGGCTCTCGAAGCAGCAGTTCCACTCCCTCCAATCGCCCATTCTCGCATGCACTGAACAAGGAATTGTGATGATGGCATGGGTGTTATTATTCAGGTGTCGGTTTGTTTGTTTCTCTCATTATCATTACCCTCATTTCCCCTTCCCTTCCCGTCTCAATGTGTAGGTGAAAATGCAAAAAGGTAATTGAATGCACCCGTCGCCTTTATTTGCTACTTGAAAGCCACTTGCTCAAGAAGGAGACACTGCATCCATTTGAAGGAAAACAAACCTATCTAGCATTATGAGAAACCCCCAGTCTTCTGTGATCCTCGATGCCACTACTATCCCAATGAATCCGAGAGCTACTCACATCAACAACACTCCCTTTTTAGTCTTTCAATTCCCTCGAATGTTTGGCATTATTTCCTTACATTTGTTATTTTTCCCAACACTGCTCATAGAAAGACTCACACCAACAGGACTCCCTTGCCCTTCTTCCCATTCATAATTGCCCGTCGATTCTTCTCTCCTGCCAGGATCTCAGCCATTGACTCCACATCTCCATTGATCGTTGCCGTGATGAGATTGGCATGCAGACTCTCCACCCGTGACTCTTCCGCTTCTGAATATATATTTTTAATGCAAGTACCTTTCAATCCGTAGTAAGAAGGGCTAACATGGCGAACGTGTAGCCATCCTAAGCAAAGAGATAAAAAGACAAAGGAAGAGATAACACATAAATAATAAAAACGAACGAATGGCGTCGATGAGCATAGCCGCGAGTTCGGAGTGGCCGGACATGTGGGCGACCTGGAATTTGTTATAAAATAAAAAATATCTATTATTATTAACATTCTGTTTAACCCCGATATAGCATTCATTATTTTTCCGTATTTTGCATCAATTAAAACCTCAAGTGATATTCTGTGTAGCCTCAATATGGTGTTTAGCCATTCCCGACCAAGTACTTCAATATGTATTTTCCTCATTTCCATACCTCCAGTGCGCAGTATCCGTTCCTATCGATAATCGCGGGATCAGCACCGGCACTAATAAGTCGAGTAACGGCCCCGATCTCTCCCGCCTCGCAAGCGAGATGTAGTGCAGTCTTCCCACTGATGGGAGATTGATAGTCGATCGAGTCTGAAGTGGGATTCATTATTACTGACAGAAACGAGTCTTCTTTTCTTTGCTTGTTACTGTTAGCAACGGCTTCTCTCACTATACTGTCGAGTTCCCCTTTCTGACAGTTACCATGGGCAACAGCTAATTAGTCAGATCTGACGTTATCACTAGCTTATTCATTGAGATTTTCAACAGAATCCATCTTTATTTTCTATTCTACAACTTACCAGGTGCCATAGTGATGAGTATTTGGAGGGCGTTGAGTTTGCCATTGTGGGCAGCGAGCATGAGAGGAGACCTCCCTGAGTCATCCCTCACTTGAGCAATGGATGGATTAGCAGAGATGAGGTCGAGTAGAAGCTCCTCGTTCTGGAATTGAGTGGAAATGTACTGCTATTTGAGAATAATTTTCCCGTTTGTCAACCGTGTGTATTGAATATTCTGTGGTGAGATGATGGCTTTCGAAATGAGATGTCTGGAGGAGCGAAGAAACACAAACAAAGGAAGTTGCCTAATACTAATAATAAGTAAAGTCATGTTATCTCTATAAGTTACAGTGCCTTGAAGCCTATGGATCTGAATTTAGACCGTGATAGAATAGCAACCGACCTCGAACAAAATGGCCTGTCGAATGAGGGTGAATGTGTCATCCTCATCTCCCATCGACCTTCTAATCGATTGCTGGTTAAGTGGATTATCACTGCACAACATTCATTGATCGATACTACTCGAACGGACTGTGACCGTAGTCTGAACCACAGTAAAGAATCAATAATGAAATAATTTATCGAATCAATCACGAAAATTGCAAAAAAGGACTTCAATCACGTACGAATATATGAAAGATTGAGGAGATAATAACAGAAAAAGATTATCGTTGGACAAAAACCGTCATGCTATGCAACAAAGGTAAGCTAACGTAATTTCACTTTCCTGAGCGCAGCTACATAATTGCTTTCACTACCTAGGCGTTTTTACTAAATGCCCGCGGTCATAGTATTCACGAATGGCCTTGAGGATATGAAGAACTGCCTCCCTCATGCAAGCGTCCTGAATGTTAAGAAATGAGCGACTTTAAATAAAATATTCGGATTTGTGAAGGATTTGCTTATTCTTTACTTACTGCAAACTATCGTTTATTATCTAACCGCAAACACAATCCCCTAGTACTCGTCTCGACTATATGCGGAAGAACGTTTTTTTTGATAATAATCAAAGAATCAAAGTCATCGCATCAATTTGACATTTGATACTCTTATTACGATATGTCATCCATTGGTTATTAGAGATGGGCCATTCTGTTTTATGACACTCATTGACAATAGTGTAAAGACTGACCTTCTGCCCGAGAGGAGATCTTGTTTGCGCACAACTGGATAGTCTCTTGATAGTCTCTTGTATCCTCGTATACTCAATGTATACTCAATGACTGGTCCCGTATCTATTCTTCCTCATGATAGCAAGAAACGATCGCTCTCTTCTGAAATCACGATAATCAGAAGAGTACACACTATCATAGATGTCACGGGCCTAAGAGAAAGGGCAACACGATCTCGATTAGGATATGTGAGCCTCCCAAGGCAATGTTTTGCTATATTTTTGTGAAATTGATGTTTATTTGTGATAAAATAGCCCAAAATTGAAATAAATATATTATTTAATTGACGTACATGATGCATCTTGATGGTTATGGTGTCCTCATCATTTGTGTGGCCATCACGGATTCATTGACCACGCTCCTGAAATTGTATTGTAAAAATAATTTAATTTAAATATAAAATCGACCTAATGTGTTGCCTGTTGTTTAGGAATAGTTTATTCTGGTATATTATGCCACTTTAATTGCAAATCGACAAAAACGAAAAGTGTTAATTCAAATAATGCAAGTTTCAGCGAAATAGAATGCAACAAATGCATACATTAAGGTGAATCCATGCTGTATTTTTACATTCCTATCAGCGAACGGAGACCCCACTTGTAGTTAGTGTTAAGTACATTTGCTGAATTATAAAGAAAATAACCTAAATTGGCAAAAATCGTGATAGAAAAACGAGTGAACCGACATGCCTGTTTTAGCCCCTTAGTGACGTCTTAGTTGACGATAGCTTCATTGCTCGTCTTCCGTATGGTTAAAACTCATGGCCGATCGATCCTGGTCGCATTTCCTGAAGCAAATAACAAAAAAATTGTGCGTGAAACGCTCAATAACTGAGTCACTGAATGAATCAAACTTCCGCACGGAACTATTGGAAAAATAATAGTAATAACGGTATTTTACCTGGCGGTTTTAATTAATGGTTGTAAGATTGCGTGTAGAGACCACTTGGTAACGAATAAGACATGGTCTGAAGGTGAAATGATCGATAAGAGCGAACAAAGGCCAAGAAAAAGCGGTCAGTTGCGCATAAGAACTTGCTCGTCCAACAACGGCAACAACTAAGAAGGAATAAATCTCAATTATTTAATGAACTAGTCGTACACTACGGCAAAAAGCCTAGAGAATGCAACGGAACTCTAAATGCGTCAACAACGAATGAATATGAGATTAGAGTACGCCTTCAAGAATAATGCGCGCCTTCACCACACTCCGCTGCCACCAGTTTGCAATAGGTTTATTTTGCTGAATGTACTGTGCTTTTTCATAAAATAATATAAATTTGGAACCATAATCATATTTTCATACGCATATTAAGTGAGTCGGCATCAAAGACGATAAAATCCATCGAAATTTTGCTCGCAATGTGCCAGAGAGCCGGTCTAAGGCACTTTTACTGAGAGCAATCTCATTCACTTAAACCTAAACATTAGTCATTGCGAGCCTCTCCATTTTGTTGTCATTATGCTGCTAATGGACCCTGCTAAGAGGGGGGGGAAGCAAGCCATTTGGGGGTTGAGGGGAGAGGGAGGGGGACAGAAGGGAGCAGGAGGGGTCACTCATCGATCCATATCTGGGTCAGAGAGAGAGACCCACTCTTCCCATTTGGAATGAGACCCACTGGGCACTCTGCCTAATAGAACTAAATGAGTTTCAGAAGGAGGATCGGAAGAAGAACACCGGCAGAAGTGATTAAATAGAGGATCATTCTGGGGTCAATAATGAAGAATACGTCTATGGGTGGCGTGGGATTCTCATAAAAGTTTGCTGTATCTCGAGAGAACACCTTCGGCCATGGGAAATAAGATTATTCATACAAACTGATATTACCGAGACGAAAGGAGGTCTATATTCGAGTAGCAGAATACAGCTCAATAATTATAGCGAGAGGAGGGGAAGGACTGAATGTGAGAGCCCAGAAGAATAAAAAAAAACATTTAGCAGGAATTCAAACTGTCAAACAGCACATATCTCTCTTTTTTTTGTCTGTTCAGTGTCCATGATTATTTTTCATAGTTTGGCTACTCCGCGAAACACACTCCACAGCGGGAAAGAAATATAGAGTCTGAGGGTACAATGGAACATAAAGACAAAGAAACATCAAATATCAGAACAATCTCAAAAATATTGGAGTATCAGTGCTCTTTCATCTGAGAAAAACATGAGATTGAACGACTCGTATGAATCAATAGCTCTTAACACGATAATACAGGTCGAATGGTTGTTCTAACTACTACAGTATAATATAACATGTACTGCTTCAACTAATGTGCAAGTGAGATTAAAAGGGGGAACCTATTTTTGTTACGGCCCATGTTCTCGTTCTATGACCAGTATTGTGCGAGTAAATTTTAAATATATGATGCCAGGGAAATGCAAGCTGTGATACTCTTCAGAACCTCATCACCAATATGGAGACCAGGTTAGTCATATTCACTTGTCTCAATATGGTGAATAAGTTCTACATGGAGATCGTTGCCAGTCAATATAAAATAATGATAGTGCAGAGATATTGAAATAATTATTTCATGGGAACTAATCGGAAATCGTAGAACAGCGTAAAATATAATTACCTGGAAAATCATTTATCTTCCCTTGCACTAACGCACTACTCTCAACTTTCGAACCTCTCACTTTTCTATTCTCCTTTATCTGATTGTCTGGTAACTAAGGAATATCACGGATGACGCCTCGCGTATTCCCTCACCCGCACGAGTATCCTTTCGTAACCTTTCCTTCTCTCTCCCTATCATCTATCAACACTTTTGTCTGGATTCTCCTATAATCATGGAGCGAATTCCCTCGATTATGAGCCCTTCATCAGCCTTCTCGATCGCAGTGGCATGCCCTGTGTGCAAAGGTTGGTGTATACTTACTTTACTTTTATCCTGACATCAAGGCAATGTGCCTGCAGGAGGAAACATCGGTAGGGAGGGGATCTTCTTAGCTTTTAGTTGTTTATACGCTAACCCTGAACTAAGGAATGAACCAAAGCGGCATGTCAGTCTATCTCCATTTTAGACCCGAAACGAATTCCTTCACCATATACATTAGATGAGCACGCGATTCAGCGTCTACGAGATCATCTTCTGCAGGTAATTTGTTAACCCCCAATTTGAAGTTCATGGGTATCGAGGTGTGATTGCTAAACGTTCTTGCAGAATCATTGGCAACTCGCTCTCATGTGCATTTTCAACATTCAAATGGTAAGATAGACTTGTCTTTCCCATTACTGACATTATTCTCTCCCTGCAAGATCAAATGTGCGATATTCTTGTTAGACATAGTATGTGTCTATCCACCTCTTCATCCCTTTCATATCTCTTCACTCGTCACTCGCCTCTCTTCCCCTTCTTTCTCTGAGAATATAATAAGATTATGAGAAGGGGGCTTATAGAAGTTTTAGACATTTTAAATAAAGGAAACTAGCATATTCCTGTTTCACATCATTTCCTCGGGCTTCCTCTGGATCGCATGTAAGCAAAGTGGAGGGAGGGTGTATAACATTGAGCAATCGTGAAGGAATCGCAAGCTATTCATTGAGAAATACCCCTAGAAAAAGATTGTCAAAAATATACGGGTCAATCACCCATCATATAATAGAACGCGTTTTCATAGAGCGTAGCGCAGCGGTTGGCGAGCGCCCGAAGGGTGCGTGACCCCGGAGAGCGAGCGTCCTAAGGACGCCACTTATCAAAGAGATTAAGGAGGAGTTGATGAGAGGCCTGTATAGCTATGAAAGTGGAAAAGATGCTGATTCGAAACAAATAAGTGTGAATGATGAGGCAGAGACCGAGGGAGAGGTGAGGGAAGGATAGGAATTCGATGTTAAAGTATTTGAGCCAGGATGTTCTGCTTGACATGACAGTCACTAAAGAAGGCATTCCCAGACGGTAACCAGTTTCAGAATAATATTTATTGATATTATATTTTCAGTCCGCGATATTCAGTGCTGAAACACGTGCGTACGTGCACAAAGTGTTTGAAAAGGGTAAGGTTAAAAGAATAAATGAGTAAATAAAAATATATAAAGATAAAGCTAAATTATAGATGCATTACTCGCAACGTCAACTTCACGTCTACAAGATTCACCTTGGCAAGCGACTCTTTGAGTGTCCACATTGCTCATTCTACTCCGATTTTGATAGGAAAAAAGTGGAAAATCACTTGTTCAGTCAGCATGAGGTACGTTCTTACAGGTTATTTCATGATTGTTATGAAAATGATTTTTGCAGGACCAGCATCCCAGAGAGAATGTGATCTCACACGAGCAAGAATACGAGGGAGAGATTACTAGCCTGAATTTCGAATGCTTTCCAGATTGGCAAAAATGGAGCAAAAGGTTGTAAGCTGTAACGGAGAGAATATTCTAATTTGTTTTTATACCGCGTGTTTTCATGTATTTTTTTTTCTCCAACACCAAAAAATAAGAATTTTGTTCTATTTTATTCTTTTTTTAGTGTAAAAATACGAAATTTAGAGTACTGACCAGAATTGGTATTGATAGATAGTTCCGCTGCTTCGGTTGTTTCGGGAAAAGACGAAAAAATCGCGATGGGCGCGTGTTTCTCCATGATCCATTAGCCCATCCATGAGCCTGGAATTTCTAAATTAAATATTGAAATAACGTTTATCGAGAATCGCATGAAAATGTTATAAAAACTTCAATAATGTGTTTGACTTTAAATGCTACTTGCACTTCGCTTTGATCATCATGGAAAACTAATAACTCCATCAGCAGGCTCCGGACACAATTTTTATTACAATAAAGCGAATTACATTAACCGAAATTTCATTATATTGAGAAAACGTGCTCAAGAAAGGAGGTCACTAGACTGGCATGAGTCGACTTACCTCGCTTTCAGTTGATCATGATAGTTGAAGTATAATAGAAAGCGATGGATAGCAGCGAAAATCAAGACGGGAGATGAGTTCTTATAGCCTGGAAAATATTCTTAATTAAACTAAATTAAACAAGCATAAAACGGAGTAGGACGCTACCTTGAATTCCGACTGATCTTCAATGCCAGCAGGTGTGAGGTGTAAGCGCTTGAATATCCTTGAATAAGTATCATTGAGTCTCCAGGGGTTGTTGATGCCGAAGAAAAAAGAAAACAAGGCTGCGAGCTTAATTTAGGAGGTTACGGAGGTTACAAAGAAGCCATAGAGAAAAAAGTGCGTCAAGGAAATAGAGCGAGAATAGAGCGCGCCAAGCAATTTCATTGGCGCTGAAGAAGTGCGCGTGGGTCTGGGAGAGGGAGGAATGACGCGTAAAGGCCTGTTGACACCTGGTTCTCTACGTGACCTCAGAGAGGACTCGAATCTCGAGAGAAGAGATATAGAGTTTAGGGACAAGGAGGAACTAAACTGGTATTGGTCGATCTCTCCATCGTTAGTGCGATGTAATGGAATAGAGAGCAGATAAATAATTGAGACAGAGGGGGGTAAGGACCTCTCCTGCGAACGGAAAGTTCGTTACCTCCAAAGGAGATTGACAACGGGAATTTCGCCAGGCTAAATTATAATATTAGGTTGGTGCGTAAGTTTCTGACTTTTATGTTTCTTAAAATATCTGCCGAGCAACTTCATATATTCTGATTTTTCACCCAGTATTATTTAGAGGGATGTTGGTCCACTATAACCGTAATATGAAATTAGAGTTGGACTGCATTGTATATGAGTAATAATTTTTACTTCAGAATCTGTTCCGAATTGACACAAACCATGCGACTTAATGTGTTTCCGATTATAGAAAATTCTGTGAAAACTAGTCGACCACTTTCTTAGCCCAATAAATATGTAGTGTGGCATGGGTCCCTCTTCCCAATAAGAGTGAAATATCCCTCTTTTAACTTACCCGGAAAGCGGGAGATCGACTAAAGTCCCGATTTCGTCGACATATTTTAGTGGTACACGTTGTGATTTTTACAGCTAATGAAATCGAATCAGCATCCTTATCAGAAAATTATCTCGAACTAATAAGCCAACATACTTTTATTTTTTTGTATTTAAGAAATTCCTAAGTTCAACGAAACGAATAGGCGTCGATGAAAACTGTCTAACAAGGGAAGTCCGTGAACTGTCGCCGAGCTTTTCAAATTTGCTTGAAGCGCCAAACTAGGGCTCCTCAAGGGAGTGCGAAATCAATTTTAAAAAACCGCTAAATGTCGAAGATGACGGCGTCAGAATCAGAGTACGAAATTGCGCGGATGGGATAAGCACATCTGTGCGCACCACTCCCATCAGCTCAAGTGGCTCATTGGTAGAGCACTTGCCTAGGGATCGGGCCGTTGATGGTTCGACTCCCTTTGTGGACAAACTTTTTTGCCGCTTTTTTCCAAGATCAGGAATCAACAGGAGTCATCGTGAATTATTTTTTTGGACTCAAAATTGTGGATACACGAAGTTTAATGCTTTCTCCGGCATCCAAAATCGTATTCTTCATTTCAAAAATAGTCGTGCATTTTCACTATTTCGGATCTGACAACGGACC